>APFE030022134.1:4850-21303 GCA_000404065.3 Pinus taeda
GGACCATAGGGAAAGCCTATATAAATAGGGCTTGGGTGGTTCATGAGACATATCTTCATATCTTCATAGTTCATTGAGAACTGAATAGATTGAGAGCTAATTCTTCTTGTATTGTGAAGAGGATTTCCAGTTGATTGATAATACATGGTTGGGGTTTTATGTTGGTGCTTTCCCCTGGATATATCTTGTGTTATGTCTGATTAATTCTCTTGATCAGTTATGCAAGTTTCTACTAGATGTTGCTCATGATTTTGATTATGTTTCCGCTTAATGTTTTGTAGAAGTAGAACAAATATTATGCTTTAGGACATTGCATATATCTGTTTGTTCTATAGGTAAAATTTCTACATTCCCTAGAAAAATTGTGTTGTTGAATTATGTGATTGTGTATTGATTTATATTCCCATTCCACTACAAATTAAAGCATAGAAATTTATATGATTTGAGTTACAAATTAATTTCATATTTGTTCATTTATGTATAACATAATTTTTGTGGATTTTCTACATGGTATCGGATCAATGAGAAAAATATGACCGACACACATTTCAAATTTAAGAGATGGCCATAGTAGTGTTGAGAGATCAGGATAGACTTGATGGTGCCTCAAACTTTGGTGTTTGGAAAGTACATATGTCATTATTGTTGGATGATTTTGGGCTAAAGGACTATGCAAGATAAGGTGTTGTAGAACCTTCAGATCCAAACCAGTTACAAAAGTTCCAAAGGGATATGGCCAAACCCAAGAGGATGATCCTAGATGGAATATGTGATCATATAGTTCTACATGTTTCCGGTAAGGATACGTAAAGGAAATATGGGATTCCGCTATGAAACTATACTAGAATCTATCTGAGAATCATAAAATGATTCACATGGAGAAGTTGAGGCTCACCAAGATGAAAAAGGGTGAGAGCATAACTTCCTATCTCACCATAGTTCAGAACATTCTTGATGAGCTAGTAGTGGTAGGAGAGAAACCAAAAGAAAGTGAATTGGTGTGGGTTGCTATAAATGGGTTTACCAAGGAGTGAGATACTTTCATTCAATTTATTACTAGACAAGATAAACTTCCATATTGGGAAAAATTGTGGAGTGATTTCAGTTAGGAGTAGCTCAGACTCAGTCTTGTCAAGAGAAGAAGTGGCAAGGGGTCAAAGGTTGAGAAGGAATAGGATAATTTGGCTCTTTCACGAAAGGCCAAGGGCAAGAAGGGCTAAGGAGAGGCTAAGTCCAGTTAGAAGGGAAAGAATAAGTTCTTCCATTGCCATGAGTTTGGGAACTATGCTACTAAGTGTCCAAATTGAAAGGATTCCAGTAAGCATCATGTAGCTGCATCAATAGAATTAGATGCATTTTCTACCCAGTTCAAGAAATATTTCTCAATGTTCACTTGCATGGAAATCTCAGTAGATAGAAATATTTTGTATATTGATTCAGGAGCATCCTTCCACATGGTAGGGAAAAAGAAGAGTTTTAGCCACCTAAAGGATAAGGACACACAATTTCAGATTGAGCTAGGAGATTATGGTCTATGCAGCTAGAGGAGTTGGTACTATTAGTTTTTAGAGGGAGTTATATAATCCTCTTCATATTAAAGATGTTCTCTATGTTCCAGGATTGAGACAAAATCTTGTTTCTGTATCTACCCTTGAGGACAAGGGATATGATATCATCTTCAATAGAGGTAAGGCGTACCTCCAAAACTTAGCTTCTAGATGTAAGAATTAGATAGGTGTGAGGGTGTAATAATCTCTACAAGTTGTAGGTAGAGACAGGTGCAACCTTGAGCAATAAAGCAGGGAGAGATCAAAGTAAAGAAGTGGTGGTTGAGCGAGAGCAGGATAGAGATCTCAATATGGAGCCTCAACCAATATCTCAGTTTTAGTCTAAACTACTTGTAGTTGGGATGACCAACGAAATGATGATGACCATAGCCCGGGGTGAGTGGTGTTAGCCACTCAGTCAGAGACTCCTAGTATATGGAGAGTTCGAGCCAAGTGGGCAGAGGATTTGGTTAAGGGAGATCGTAAGAGATTTGAGTCTTCCAGTAGAACCTTCATCCAAAAGAAGCACGCACAAAGGTATATGGGGTACATGGCACTTATGAATGAAGTGATGGAATCAAAAAACATGGTGGGAAAGAACAGGTTTTCAATGCAGGTTTCACAGAAGAAAGCAGGGAAGTCTTCCACTTGAAAGGAGTAGCCGCAACAATGGAGAATGTGGTATTATTGGAGACAGATCCAGGTGGATGAGGTTCTTCTAGAAGCACCTTCCTCGCTAAGAGGGAGTGTTGAGAATAGTAGAGAGAAAGGTTCCTTGATTTGTACCTTAATCAAAGGGACCTCAACTAGTTCTTCTTTAGCATGCTCAAATTTTTATAAGTTTTGAATCAATTCCTATAAGTTAGGAGATAATTAATATAAGTTAGGATGAATTCATAAGATTGAGGATAAGTCCCTACAAATTAAGACGAGTTTCTATAATTTAGGATGAATTATTAAATGTTAGGATGAGTTATGAAACAGTTAACTAATGTGCAAAAGTGGAAGGCCAAGTTTCTTGTCTTCTAGAATTGGGAAAAGGACAAGTGGTTGAATCTCAAGTTCTAGAGTTGAGACCAAATGAGCTACATGAGATAGTTCAACTTAGATAACTCTTCAATCACAAAATAAATTCCTAAAACATAATTTTCTAGACTTAGCCATTCGAAAATATTATAAGGAGGAACAGAGGCACAATTGTATTAATTTTTTAGCATGAGTTTGTGAGCTTGTAATATTGTGAGGAAAAGAATGTGAAAGTGGATATTTTACAATTATTAAATAAGGAAGAATTTCCTTGGGAATGTTATAGGAAATAGGGGCAAATTCCTAAGAAATTAAAGCTGCAGACCATGCGCTAGGAAATAGGGACTTATTTCCTAGGATTTGTGCAAGGATTTTGGAGCTCATCCAAGAAAGGAAAGAATGTAAGCAGATCAGGGGCCTTGCATATTGTTTCAAGATTATTTGAAGTAGGGAGATAATTTTATTATCTATTGAAACTATATTGTATTATAAGAGGTCTATTTATATTTCTTCTTCAGTAATATTCTCAATCAAGCAAATGGTTTTCCCAGTTGGGTTCCCTAGAAAAACTGTGTAGTTGAATTGTGTGATTACGTATTGATTTTTGTTCCTATTTTACTGCAAATTAAATTAGAGAATTTTTTGTGTCTTGAGTTACAAGGTAGTTTCAAATTTTTTCATCCAATCATATCAAAAATTTCATGGATTTTCTACAAGAAGACATCAATAACTGTCGCGGAGTACAACAAACCACCAAGCAATTTTACATACATCAGACCACATAGACTAGAATGAATCAAGTCCAAAGATTCCTATGATTTCTCCTCAATATCAAAACCTTTGCATACACCATATTTCTTAATTTGAAATTCATGTATCCTTGATAGTATTTGACTCAATTCAGGAAATGGTTTAAAACAAAGACGTCCATAACTTTGGTGGCATAACTCACTTAGATTCATTTCATCATGTACTAGTGCTTGATCTTATTGACTTACAAGTCTATACAGTGTTCCACCACAAATCCCAATAGCCCTAGCATCATTTATACTAGAGACCTTAGACCAAATAGATACTTTGCCATCCACAAAAGAAACTCTATCTCCTTTATCTTCTAAACAAGAAATAGAGACAAGATTATTTTTCAAACCTAGTACATAGAGAACATTACTGAGATGTATATTGTTTCTATATTCCAGCTCTATGGATGCCTTTCAAACTCCTTTGAATATATAGTTGTTATTGTCTCCCAATTCAACCCTTTAATCCAAATTCTTTTCTGTCATGCTTGAAAGATTCCCATGCTCTCCGGTATTGTGCCTTGAGGTTCCACTATCTACCAGCCACATGCCATCATCATCTAAAACTGACAATGTCAAAGCAAGAGAGTAGAAGAAATTCTTTTCACCTTTGGTCTTCTCTGGTTTTTCATCTTCCTCAAATTTTTATGCAAAAGCATGTTGTTTCCCTTTTCTTTTCTTGTTAGCCATATTAGGATAGTCTCTCTTGAAATCTCTATATTGTTGACAACCATAACATTGTATATGTCACAAGTATTTCTTCTTCTCAGAGGAAGACGATCCTTTTTCTGTTGAGGTCAAAACTTGTTCTTTCCCTTATTCTTGAAACAAACTGTAATGGCTTGAACTTCCTCATATTAACAATCTCTAGTAATCAATCTATATTCTTCTTGAGCACATGATGTCCAAAATTTTTCAAATGCAGGAGCTTCCTTCCAACTATTTAAACCTTCTACAAAAACATCCCATCACCTAGGAAGACCATTAAGTGTTGTAATAACTAGTTATTAATCAAAAATGGATTCTCCAATTGCTTGAATCAAATCCCTTATTTGAGAAGTCCTTACAAGGTAATATTCTAGAGTGTTGTCATTAGTCATCGTTGTACTTCAGAGTTTATTCTTTAAGCTCATTGATTGACCCACATTCTTGTTAGTGTAGAGATTCATTAGGGCATCACACATCTTCTTTGAGGTATCAAGATTTGCAATGTAGGGAACCAAGTGATCCCTAATGGAGTCTCATATGATGCTCATATCATTGATGTTATCTTCCTTGAATTTCACTTTTCCTGCATCATCTTCTAGTTCAGCAACCTTTCCTTTCATAATGTCCAAAACCTTTTTCTTGGAAAGAAGAATATCTATTCTAATTTTCCAAGCTCTGAAATTATATGCTCCCTCTAGCTTATTTTCAGATTTCATAGAGGAATTCATAGAAATAAATCTAGAAGGACTTGAATAAAAATCCTCTCTAGGTTTTTTTCAAGACAATCTCAATGTTCCTTTCTTCCTTCACCAAATCTTTAATACCATGCTAATTTCTTTAGTGAAATTAGGGTTAGCACAATATTTTTGAAATTATGATAATTATTTTTGATGTATATCTTCTTTTAGCTTATTCCAATAGATCATTCAATAATTATAATTCAAAAATTCAACTATAAATAATGGTAGAATACTAAATATTACAAAGCACAAGAGAAGACAAGATTTACCATGGTAAAACCCACTATAGGGAAAAACCAAAACCTTTTCAATAGAGAAATTATTCTTGTTAAATGAGAGACACATCTAGAGCTATGTTCAAACTTGGTCTTCTCCTCCAAGTCAAGTCACCCAATTTGATACAACACTTCAAAATTTGGCCTTCCTGCATTAGCTAGTTACCCCATAATTTTGACCCTGCAACAATTGCCATAGTAACCTAGAATTCCCCCCATGAAAAAGTTGCCCCAGAAGAAGTGTGAACCATAGAGAGAGATTGATTACTTTACACATGTGACTTGTTAGAGAGAGAGAGGAGAGATAAATCTCTACCTTCCTTTTAGCCCTTCTTCATCATCCTTGTCCTTCTCTCACTTGCCTAGAAATTGTCTTGTGTGAGAGAATGTGAATTGCCAAATGGAGGATCTCAAATTGTATTTATATAGTATTTTGTCTAGGGTGAATGGAAGTGTCTCTTGGCCAAGGCCAACTTGACTTAGAGGGAAGCAGACTTGTAGTTTTTATAGCCAAAATTTAAATTTCAAAAATTCAAATTTTCATCTTTTAAAAGTCGCAATGGGACTTTGACTCAAAAAATTTTTTCCTTTGACCCAAAAATTTATAAATATGCTTTACAATGATAAATAAAATTACATCAAGAGACCAAATGTACATTATGAAGACCAACCATAATTACAAATTCAACTTTTCTTTCACAATTGCAGAATCCTTACACAAGTAGATGAGTGTGTTGGATGGTAAAAGGTGTCTTTTAAAACTCCTAATTACCCCACATTAATCGTCAACCCAGGCAAGTCCTTTTATTCCAAGAGTGTACACAATGTGTGCATGCTACGAATCCGGAGAATAATGTTTCTTAAAATGAAGTACAAACCTTTGATACAAGAGTAAACGGATGCATTTATACAACTCAAATTGCAATTATTAAAGGAAATATTGCACTAAGTATCAAGACTTAATCCTATGCTGAAATCATAATCAAATCTCACACAAACAATTCAATTAACAATAGCAACAACTGAGAGCATAGTAGCAATAACCAATCTTTTCTTAGCTGATTCAATCTAAATCACACTCAATCTCAACTAAGCAATCCAAATGGGAATAATGTCAATTTGAGATTTCAATAGCAATAACCAAAATCTTACAGCTGATTAAATCAATACGATTCACTGTCTTAATGGCTAAATAATTTAATCTACAATAAGCATAAATAGAATCAAATGACAGTGTTGTAAAACATGCAAAGAAAATGTACTAGCTTCAATATAGGAAAACGGTAAATGGAAAATAAAATAAATTCACAGAAAATGGGAGAAATATCAAACCAATCCAACTTGCAAGAATCAGAAATATATAGCACAAAGGAGCAGTTGAATCCACTAGAGGCCGAGCCCTTATCCACCAACGAATACTGCTGAGCTACTTCAAACCATACGAATGAACAAAAATGTCAATTATATATTAATCATTGAAATCAAGTATCATTACAATATGGTTGTGTTCTCCAACAACACGGGTCTGTAAATTAAAATTACAATTTGAAATAATAGAGATTGATCCCCTTTCCTCCTACAATATTTTGCTTTTATAGTTAGAAAGAGGTAAAAGATAAATGCGATCCCTCAGGATCTCCCGATCTTGAGGGATTTGCAACTGAATGCTATCTTTAGACACCCATCATATTTGGCATTGATCCTGCTGATTCGTCCTCCGATCTAATCGCAATCGATGCGCCCCATTCATCCTTTGTTGGTTTGTGCTGTAGTGTCGCTAGGGAACAACAACTGTTCCTTTCATCATTTCTCTGCATAAAATGGAGTAAAAGTTGGTTATGATAGCTAAATCTTAACTAAGAGTAGTTCATCCATTTATTATCATAATCCATTAATATGTTAGCGTATCGAGATATGAAAGAGATAAGAAAAGAGGAAAAAGGTGATGGAATTAAGAGTAAATACATACCCATTTCGTAACTCAACATACTCCCCTGCTTACCCTGTTTCATATCCTCATGAAAAGTAAGTAGTTCCTATGAAGTGCAGTTAAAGAGTAGGCCGGAGAGAAAGCGTCAAAAATTGGTCTAAAACCATGATTTTGGGCCAGGAGCGCAAAGGCGGGCCCTTCGTTTCCTTCAGGAAATTCGTAGTTAGCCCGATAACCTTGAGGGGGATAACAATAATGGGGCTCCGAAACCAACAACCTAACCAATAAGGTCATTCTCTCAAAATAATATTGCTATAGGTGACCAAACGGGCCACAAGTGCTTTAAAATTTCTATAATTAAATGGTTCCCTATCTTGCACACTATTAGTGGAGATCGTCCATCTGAGCTTAGATGCAGTTAGAGAACTTTCTTGAATGGAGAGGAAATATGATACCCATTTCTATACAATCTCCTTATGAATGGGCCCTAAGGTTTTAATCACCCCATCTCATGTCATCAGAGTCTTATGGTTGGCAAACATTTGTAAGGGGTGCTTAGGCTCACTTCTCACCCAAAGATCCAACCCATGTTCCTGTCTTTGAAATGCATTATAAACTTTAAACCATTTGAGTTGGTTAACTGCAAATGAAATAAAAGCCTTGAATTGAACATCTCGTACAAAAGGGTTAGGGCTCTTTTCCACCTCATTCTCTAATACAAAACTGTGCAGATAAAACTCACAAAGAAGCCTTTGGACCTTCACACCATGATGCTTGCAACAATTTATAAAATCTTCAATTTTTCTTAGTTCAATTGGTTTCCAGCTCTCATGGCTTTAATTTTCAATAATAGGTACCATTTTAACAAAAACAAGGCATAATTGGTGGTGGGAGACCTGCATGCCAGGACATCCATATACAGTGAGTAGATGGTGTTTGTCTAACTTATGACTTTGTCTAGTTTGAGATTGATTATTTTCATTTTCGCTTCTGCCTTTCTGCATCAGTCAAAAGTCTCGCTCTCAGTTGTATTCATTTCCCGAAGCTGTTTCTGCAGCTCTTGATATTTCTGTCAGGAAACGGTTTCTTGTTCAAGTCATTCCAATGCGAGCCAAGCTTGTGCCAATTCTTCCTGAAGATTCATTATAATGGGGTCATGGTGTGTCATGATGTCTTTGGCTTGAATGCCCATCTGAGTGCTTATACTATGAGAAGGGATATCTTCTATCTGTATTTCTTTATTGTGGGAGGTCCAAACCTCTATCTGGGTGCCCATGCTATAAGAGGTTACATCTTCTGTCTGTACTTCTTTGTTTTGGGAGGTCCAAACCTCCATCTGTGTAGCTACATCTACTAAATCTGCATGCCGTTCTTCTTGAGTGATGATTGTTTGAGTAGGTATGGGCTCAGTTTGAGTTCCTGTAGCCCTATCTTCATATAATTCAATTTGCATGGCCACATTTACTACCTCAGGGGTATTGTTCGGAACCTTTCCCGTTGTGATTTCTTTTATTTTTCTTCAAAGCCTCTTGACCATCTTGCGAAGATTCTGGTGTTATTTTCTTAATTTCTTCAATTTCGTTTTGGCTCTATACCTTTTCGAAGGAGTAACTGGTCTGCTGATAGTCTTGTTAATAGCTTTTGTCTCTAAAGAGCCTAGTTTTTCACCTGGCTTTGTTCCAATAAGACCGTGTCTCCAGATTTATTTTCAGATTCCTGAATAATCTTTATCTCTGCTTCTTCTTCTTAGCCTATGTTTTCTAGGCCTAGACCTTCATGGCTATTTTCCACTGGGAGTGTCTCACCAGATTGGTTCTCCAATTCCTGAATAGCCTCTATATCTATTTCCACTTCACAGTTTATATCTTTTGAGGGAGGCAGAATTATGGTATAGCCAGAATTCCCAGGAGATTGGTTTCTCCTAAGTTAATATTGAGCAGTCCTTCAGGCTGCATGTAGACATTAATGTTGGCCAGGACCTGGGCCATCCATGTCTCGAAATCATGCAACAAATTGTCTTGAGAACTCATATTTCGAGTTGAAGGAGGTCCCACTTCGTTTCTTTGTTCATTGTCAAAATGCCCCGATTGTTCCTCAGGTTCTGTTACAGGGTTATCTTGTCCTCCTAACTCTAGTTGCAAGTCTTGTTCATTTACTGGGTTGGATAATTCTATGGGTTGACTAGCACTACCTTGAGGATTTTCAAACGCTTCTTGTTTTGACTTGAAACTTGTAGATCATCTGTGTTTATGAGGCATGCCTCCTGAAAGGGCAGTCCTCTTTCTTTTTGGAATAAGGTTAAGTGCTGGCAGGTCTTCACCTCTTTCGAGGGCCAATATGAGGTCATCCCAGGTTGATTGTTGTTGGGAAAGGTTGTGACTAACTATTAACTCGATCAGAAAATGGTGGCTAACTACTATTTCTATGTGTTGAGACTGCCTCAACATCTTGGCAGTGTCATGCAATAATGAATTCAACAGTGCAGGAAAATTAACAGAGAATTTTTGTTTTAAAAATACTAGAAGTTTGAGTTGTCATGACCTTACCACATCATTACGTCCATCGTAGGTAATATAGTTCTAGAAAATTCATGCCAATTCTCCCCATGGCTATCTGAGAGAAGTTGGCTGAATGCCTTTACCCTTCTTTATTAGCTCCCGTCCTTTGTTCCTAAAAGCCTCCATAGCGTCATGCAACTTTAATCGCTTGCTAGCCCATATTGGTCCTTCTGCCGGAAACCTAGATACTTCTGCTCTCACATCATTAGTTACAGTGATTTGTCTACCTCTTACCAGGGATTCTCCATTCTGTAGATGACGTAAAAATTCGATGGCGATTTCCTCATTGCGGGGTTGAAATCTTGTAAAATATGTTTTCCATCTTGCGTGAGCTAGAATTTCTCTGGCTTCATCGGAGACAGCCAGTGTTAAAGGTTCTCAGCGCACTATTCTTCCTCCCATTATACTTGACTTCTACAAACAATTAGTGTAGTGGAGAAAACAAAGAAACGAACAGAGCCTAGAGATGGAATAAAAAATGGTTGTAATGGCTCTATCAGGTGATGCTTTGTAACATAAATATCGTTATCGAGGACTACTATAATGCCACATGCTCTGTGATCATGGGATGTTGTATTGTTCTACAAAATCAAATGAAAAGATGACAGCGCATGCATAAGTATACTGGAGGTCCTTGTCCCCTCTCGAAATGATAGGTTGCCTACGACCGAATGAATGAGAGGATGACACGTTGGCAGCGAAGTACAGGGGTGATGGATTGGGTAATGAAAGTGGCAAGGTATGTATATTAATGAAAGGATCATAAAGGGTATAGGAGTAATGAAACAAGGTGTGTAATGAGAATTCTCAGTAAGTGATAAGATTTCGTGAGGTGATGCGATAAAGAAAAGGGACATCATACGCATGAAATAATACTTTACCATCATTTTTCCACTTAAAACTGTTGTGATTAATTTTAGAAGATTAACTCATGCATAAATGTTCAAGGTAAGTTAGTGACATAATCTCTTCGTAGAACAAGTAGAAACATAAGAAGAAGGCATTATAGTAATTATTGATGTAGAAAATAAAACTTCAATACCATAAGCAGAGCTTCTATTTCCTTCAGGCATCCATAGCCTCAACAAAGTTGCTTTTTAACCCTTGGGAACCACACAAAGCAATCTTGTTAAAGATGATAATATTCAAGATATTTACCTATTTCAGTAGACTCCATACTTGTTGTCCTTGAATATGTATTGTAATTTTATGCCATAAAGAGGATCATAAAGAGTGAACTGATATGGCCTAGAAATAATAATGCAAGGGGGAAAAAGGATGTTCTCAATAATACTCACAAGATGTTATTCCCTGAAGGGAACAATAGAAGAAAACACACAAAAAAGTGTTGTTACCTATAGGGAACAACTGCTGTTCCCTTCAGGGAACATCAAAGAAAAAAAAATCACATGAAAAGTGTTGTTCCCTATAGGGAACAATAGTTGTTCCCTGTATGGAATAGCAAGAAAAAACATGCAAAAAGTGTTGTTCCCTATAGGGAATAGTAGTTGTTCCCTGTAGGGAAAAATAAGAAAAAACACGCAAAAAGTGTTGTTCCCTATAGGAAACAATAATTGTTCCCTATAGGGAACAACAAAGAGAAAATACATGCAAAAATAGTGTTGTTCCCTTTAGGGAACAACAAAAAAATTCATGAAAAAAGTGTTGTTCCTTGTAGGGAGTAACAGTTGTTCCCTGTAGGGAACAACAACGAAAATACGCATGAAAAAGTGTTGTTCCCTAGAGGGAACAGTCGTTGTTCCCTAGAGGGAACAACAAAGAAAAATTAACACAAAAAAGTGTTGTTCCCTATAGGGAACAACAAAGGAAAATGCACACAAAAAGTGTTGTTCCCTATAGGGAACATCAGCTGTTCCCTATAGGGAACAACAAAGAAAAATGCATGCAATGTGTGTTGTTCCCTATAGGGAACAACAACTATTCCCTGTAGGGAAGAGCAAAGGAAAAATAACAAACAATCTTCTCTCCTATTCTAAGCAAATACAATCAAATAGAAAGAAAACAGAAAAGTAATTTTATGTGCAAAGAGAAAATACAGGCAAAAAAAATGTTGTTCCCTGTAGGGAATAACAAAGAGAAAATACATGCAAAAAAAGTGTTGTTCCTTGTAGGGAACAACAAGAAAATGCACGCAAAAAGTGTTGTTCCTTGTAGGGAACAACAAAGAAAATACACATGAAAAATTGTTGCTCCCTAGAGGGAACAACAGTTGTTACCTAAAGGGAACAAAAAAGAAAAATCCACACAAAAAAGTGTTGTTCCCTATAGGGAAAAACAAAGGAAAATGCACACAAAAAGTGTTGTTCCCTATAGGGAACAACAACTGTTCCTTGTAGGGAACAACAACTGTTCCTTGTAGGGAACAACAAAGAAAAATGCATGCAAAGTGTGTTGTTCCCTATATGGAACAACAACTATTACCTGCAGGGAACAACAAAGGAAAACTGACAAACAATCATCTCTCTTATTCTAAGCAAATACAATCAAATAGAAAGAAAACAGAAAAGTAATTTTATGTACAAGTTTCAAAGATAAATTCTTCACTGGACTAGTGCTGTTGAAGAGTTACTCTCTTCAGCGAGAATTTGTATCGTGGAATATTCATGTGTCTATTGGAAAAAGGATTCCCTTATAAGCAGTTTGTGGTAGAGGTGTACTCGATGCCCATTTTATTTAAAAGAGTAGCCAGACCCATCAATGGTGGCTAATTTAAGGGTGCCATTATCGTGCACCTCCTTTATCTCATAGGGACCTAACCATCTGTTCTAGAGTTTGCCTGGGAAATCTTGGAACCTAGAATCGTACAGAAGTGCCCAGTCACCTTCATGGAATATCATTTTCTTGATGAGGGCATCATTCCATTTTGCTCTTTTTTGTTGAATCAGTGCCGTATGTTGAAGAGTTGATAGTCGGATTTCATGCAATTCATTTATTTGATGTAGTCTATTAACCTGTGCTTCATTCAAATCCAACCCTACTTCTTTGGCTATCTTCAATGTCTGAATTTAAAACTCTATGGGGAAGATAGGTTCTTTGCCAAACACTAGTTGATATGGGGAGTATCCTGTGGTATTCCTCTAAGTCATGCGATATGCCCATAGGGCTTCTGGCGATCGGGTAGCCCAGTCACATCTATGCGAGGTGAATGTCTTTGTTAGAATGGCCTCGATTACTTTGTTGGTACTTTCTACCTAGCCATTTTCCTGCGGGTGGTATGGAGATGTGATTCTGTGTAGAATGTGATGATTTTTTAATATACTAGCAATCTTATGGCCTACAAATTGTGGCCCTCCATCTGTAATTATTTCTCTGGGAAGCCATACCGCATGAAAAATTGGAAAAGAAAGTGGATTACTGTGTCCTCTGTTGCCCTTGGTAATTCTTCTATCTCCACCCATTTAGTCACATATTCCATTGCAACCAGTATATATGTCTCTTGATTAGATGATGGATTTATTGGGCCTATGAAATCTAATTCCCAATCTTCAAAAGGTTCAATGACTAACTATGGATGTAGGGGCGTCTCGTAAGACTAGCCAGGGCGACCCATTCTTTGGCAGCTGTCGCATGCCTGGACTATTGAGATTGCAACAAGATGATGGAGCTTAGTGAAAAGAGTTGCCTTCACTAAGTGGGCCCACAGGCAAATTATGGGGCAAAGTATATTTTTAGACTATGTCTATTTTTAGACATATGGATCATGTCTATGAGTTGCAGGATGTTGTTTATGGATGATTGGTCAAGTTGGCAAAAATAGATGGACTTCTATTTTTAGACAACAACGGTGACACTGTCAAGTCTCATTATAGAGAAGTCAAATATTATTAGCTTATAATAATATTTAGACTATAAACTTTATCTTATTCTCTTGGAGCACTTCAGTTTGAGCTACAGATGTTAGAAAATTATATATTACGGAGCAATGGAACACATAGAATATTGTAGAAATATAAACACAGAAAACGCATAAAACAAGAAAGACACAGATATACGTGGTTCAGCCAATTTGGGCTACGTCCACCCTGAACAACCAGTCCTTCCTTTCTATTATCTAGCAAAATGAAGAGACATAACCTACAACAAATCTGCTATAATATCCTCTGTTTTCTCTCACAGTCTCACCTCTCTGTTTCTCGCTCACACACATAGAATACACGTATATTTCACAGCCTCAAATACAATTCCCTCATACAAAGAGAGGGGTTGCCTTCTAGGGTAAAAAACCCTAAACTAAACATAAGTTCTACCGTTAGATCATTCGCCTAATGAACGGCCCAAATTGACTAGAAATTACTATACTTTTACAAGGCAAATTTACATCTATTTTTAGCTTCGTGGAGGGGTGTACAAATTTCCTGGGGTATACATTCGGCTGAATCAAAGACCTCTGAACAATCATGCTCCACACACAACAATCTCCCACTTGGAGAATGATTGTAGCAACTCCATCGCTGCTTCATTTGTTGGACAATGACTCCTCTTTTGGACCTGGTTGTTTCTCATCTTCATCGTCATCCTTGAAGACCAATTGAAAATGAGCATGTTCTCAGTTTCTCCCTGCTTACAACTTTTGTTAGCATATCTGTAGGATTATGGCTAGTGTGTATCTTTTCCAGCTTCAACTGTCCATCTTCCAACAGTGATTGTATGAAATGGTACTTGAGCTGTATGTGTTTAGTCCTGGAATGAAATGCTGAGTTCTTTGCAAGATGAATGGCACTTTGGATATCACTGTATAACGTGCCCTTATCATGCTCCTTACCAAATTCACCCATAAACCTTTGTAACCAAATCATTTCTTTACTAGCCTCTGTAGCAGCAACATACTCTGCTTCTGTTGTTGAAAGTGAAACAACACTTTGGATTTTTGAAACCCACCTGATAGTTGTTCCTCCAGCAGTAAATACATATCCTGTAGTGCTCCTCCTGTTATCTCTCTCACCTGCCATATCTGCATCAACATATCCCTATAGGGAAATGTTTGAACCACCAAAGCATAATGCGTGATTTGTGGTACCTTTCAAATATCTGAGAATCCATTTCACTGCCATCCAGTGTTCCTTTCCTGGATTGTTCATGTACCTGCTTACAACTCCCACTGCATGTGCAATATCAGGCCTTGTGCAGACCATTGCATACATTAAGCTTCCAACTGCTGATGCATATGGAACTTTAGACATATAATCCATGTCTTCTTGGGTCTTTGGGCACATTTCCTTGCTAAGTTTGAAATGGCTAGCAAAAGGTGTACTAACTGGTTTTGCATTGTGCATGTTAAATCTTTTCAACACCTTTTGTATGTACTCATTATGAGACAATGTTAATTTACGATTTTTTCTATCTCTAGTTATTCTCATACCAAGGATTTGTTTTGAAGCTCCCAAATTCTTCATTGCAAATGAATTTGCCAATTTTCTTTTGAGCACATTTATTTCCTGCATGTTAGATCCTGCAACAAGCATGTCATCTACATACAATAACAATATAATATAGCTGCCATCATTTTGCTTTTTTAGATAAACACAATGATCAGAGTGACATCTAGTATAACCTTCTTCAGACATAAACTTGTCAAATTTTAGATACCACTACCTTGGAGCCTGTTTTAAGCCATACAAGCTCTTCTTCAACCTGCACACTAGTTTCTCCTTCCCTTTAACTTCATATCCTTCTGGTTGCTTCATATATATCGCTTCCTCCAAATCGCCATGGAGAAAGGTTGTCTTTACATCTAACTACTCAAGATGCAAATCTTCAACTGCCACTAGACTTAAAATAGTTCTGTTTGAAGTCATTTTAACAACAGGAGAAAATATTTCATCAAAATCAATACCTTTCTTCTGTGCAAACCCCTTCACCACAAGTCTAGCCTTGTACCTCTGTTTTCCTCCATCTTCTTCCTTCAACCTGTAAACCCATTTATTCTGCAATGTTGTTTTACCTGAAAAGGCAACCTGACTAAGTCCCAAGTCTGGTTATGCATTAAGAAGTCCATCTCTTCTTCCATGGCTACCTCCCACTTCTTCCTACTTTCAACCTGCATTACTTCTTCATAACATTCAGGTTCACCAAAATCAGTCAGCAATAAATAATATAATGAAGGAGAGTATCGTTCAGGGGGTCTACTTATCCTGGTAGATCTTCTAAAACCACTTTTAGATGTTTGGGGTGCTTGTTGCTGTTGTTGTGGATGTTGATTATTATTATTTTCAGGCACCTTTACTTTTTCAGTGATTTCATCGAGAACTGTGTATTCCTTGTTTTATTTTTCCTGTTTCTTTTCCTGCAACTGATTCTTATACAAGACCTTTTCATTGAATATTACATCTCTACTCCTAATGCTTTTGTGATTTTCATAATCATATAAGCGATAACCAAAATCATTAACACCATATCCAATAAAGGTACATTTCTTTGATTTTGCCTCAAGCTTTGTTCTATTAATATGGACAAAGGCCTCAAAACCAAAAGGCTTTAAAAAAGAGTAGTTTACCTTTTTACCTATCCATGCTTCCTCTAAAACACCACCATCCAAGGAACTTGAAGGCCCTCTGTTTATTAGATAAACAACAGTATCTACAGCATCTGCCCAAAATTGTAAAGGCAATCCTGCATGCAATCTCATGCACCTTTCGCGCTCCATGATTGTTCTGTTCATCCTTTCTGACACACCATTTTCTTGTGGTGTTCTTGGAACTGTCTTCTCTCTGTGAATTCCATGCTCTGAATAGTACCTATCAAACTCTTTGCTGCAATATTCACCTCCATTTTCTAATCTGAGACACTTCAATTTCTTTCCTATCTCAATCTCAACCAAAGCTTTCCATTTCTTGAAAGTATCAAATACA
>APFE030022158.1:20908-66900 GCA_000404065.3 Pinus taeda
TTGTCGGCTGGAAGGAAACCCATTGGCAGCAAATGGGTGTTCAAGAAGAAGACAAATCCAGAAGGGAAGGTGGAGAAATACAAAGCTCGGTTGGTAGCAAAAGGTTATTCCCAGGTGTCGGGAATTGATTTTGGTGATATTTTTTCTCCTGTTGCCAAGGTAACTTCTATTAGATTACTTTTATCTGTTGCTGCTGCTTTTGATTTTGAGGTAGAACAGATGGATGTGAAGACAACATATCTTCACGGGGATTTGGAAGAGGAAATCTACATGAAGCAACCTGAAGGCTTTGCGGTGAAGGGTAAGAAAGAACTAGTATGCAAGTTAAAGAAGTCTTTGTATGGGTTAAAACAGTCACCAAGGAGGTGGTATCAGAAATTTGATACATTTATACGGGGACTTGGCTTCACCAGAAACAAAGCAGATCATTTTTTGTATTTTAAATTAATTGGTGACCGTGTTATTTATCTAGTCTTGTATGTGGATGATATGTTGTTGGTTGGAAATGACAAAGAAATTATCCAGGATTTGAAGACCCAATTGTCCTCCAAGTTCGACATGAAAGATATTGGTGCTGCAAACTATATTTTGGGCGTGGAAATTAAAAGAGATCTAGCAAAGATGAAGCTCTGATTAAACCAGAGGAAGTATGTTGAGACAACACTGCAAAGGTTTAATATGCAGGATAGTAAACCGGTGAAGGTTCCTGTTCCTTTAGGTGTAAAGTTATCTGCTAAATAGTGTCCTAAGACACAAGAAGAGGAAAAGGATATGTCCTGTGTTCCATATGCAAGTGCAGTCGGTAGCCTGATGTATGCAATGGTCTATACTAGAACAGACATTGCACATGTAGTGGGAGTATTGAGCAGGTTTATATCAAAACTAGGGAACGAGCATTGGACAGTAGTGAAGCCGGTTTTCAAGTATTTGCGTGGCACTAGTGATTATGGTTTGTGCTACCAAGGAAGACCAGGATTTGACAGAGTTTTGGATATCTATGGCTTTGTTGATGTAGACTAGGCTGGAGATTTGGAATAGAGAAGATCTACAAGTGGGTATGTGTTTAACCTATTTGGAGGTGCAGTCAGTTGGATGAGTAAGAAACAATCTGTAGTGGCACTATCAACTACAGAGGCAGATTACATGGCAGCCACTCATGCAAGCAAGGAAGCAGTTTGGTTGCAGAGATTGTGTTCAAGTATGGGGTTAGTACAGGGAGCTATAAGGATAGACTGTGACAGCCAAAGTGCAATTTTCTTGGCAAAGAACCCTGCTTATCATTCAAAGACAGCACATTGATGTTCAGTATCACTTTGTGAGGGATATGATAGAAGACAAAAAGGTGTTGCTGGTAAAGGTGGACACTTTGAAGAATACTGCAGATGCATTGACAAAATCTGTGAGCTCTGAGAAGTTCTCTTGGTGTAGAGAAACAATGGGTGTTTCAGTGCTGGAAAAATGACTAAGCTCTCCTCTGGCCCCCTGTGGAAAGAAAACAATAAGTGGGAGATTGTTGGGTTGTGTTATATTCTTTCCATGACTAACCTATGTAGTGAACCGGGGGGTTAGTGGGGGGGGTAGAGCCCCCCTTTCGTTGTGCCGATTGTGCAGCACAGGGGTCATAGGGGGGGTGGAAGCCCCCCCTATTCGGGGGGTTTGAGGGGGGCGGGTAGCCCCCTTCTACGGGGTCCAGGGCAGCGCCCTGGGAAAACTTTTTTTGGACCCTATATTAGGTTGGGCGAACGTACCTATGGTTTTCGGTCCATGGTTTTGGACGCGATGGTTTTCAGTCCATGGTATTGGATGCTTCAAAATGTATAAATATGTATTGTAACATTGAAAGGAATATAATGAAAAATAAAGCTGGTAGTCCCGGTTCTGGGATCCATTGGGAAATCTCTGTGTATATATGTTTTATGTGTTATGCTCTCGCATTTTTATTTTTCCTCTAATTTAGAATTAATATGCAGGTAATTTTTGTATGGGGTTAAAACCTACAGTTCAAGCACTATCTTACATGCCTCCGCTACTGCTGACTCCAAACGCAAACTATGTGCCTGTAGCATCTCCTTTTCTTTTAGAGCCTGTGTCTTTTTAGCGAACAATTGTTGATTATTGACTTTAATTTAACTGACAGCAGAGTATGCTCGCTGCTCTCTGATCCTGAGCTCTTCCACAAATCCCTAGAGTAATGCATGTAAAGATTCAAGGGATAAAGCAACAAGGTTTAGTCCCATGTTCATGACTTTGTGAAGCAATGTGTGCTGTTCATCTGTTTCGGCAGAGATTGACCCTTTAGGTAAAGGGAAGGCTCTCATATCCTCCAGTGAGACCATGTTTGCGACTGTACTCTTTCCTCATGCGAGAGTGGATTGTGTGTCGATCGTATTCCCAACATCTTCCTAGATTTTGATTTCTTGGAGCTTCAACTCTCGTAGATCCTTCTGAACACCCCCATTGTCTGCATGTATTTTTTCTCCAATTGTTGTAGCACCTCTATTGCGTTGTCCCAAATTTTATCGTCTATCTCATCGGGATTGCTCTCTATTAATAACACAAGATCAACCCATGTTCTATCAAATTTTTATTTCTTTCACATTCCTCCCTGCTACTCCATGCCACGTCTTTTCAAAATGAAGGGGGTGCACTGCCCTTCATCCCCTCTGCCGCCTTGTCCTGAAATATCTTCCTCCTCTGTCCTTGGCGAAGGTGACTTATCATCTTTTTGCAGCTTGCGTTGCTCTGTTTCCACCTACTCCTTAGCAGTGCGTTCTTTCTCTATGTGAGCCTTTTCTGCAACATCCTTCTTTTTCTATTCTGCTAGGGTACGCAAAACTCTCTTAGAAGCCTCCTTTATTTTCTGCATAGCAGAACTTTTCATGCACATGCTTGGTCCAAAATCTAAGTCTTACAAGGCATGCCACTCTATAGGCCATTTAACTACAATCTCCTATATGTCCATGTCAGTCACCAAATATGGAAACTAGTGCCATTTCTACTCTGGATCCTTCCGCGTTTAGATATAGATTCTGCGGAAGTTAGCCTTGAACACCGCATAGGGTGACAGGTGCGTGAATAAGGTTGGGGACAACCTTGGGTGCTGATCTATTACCATATGAAGATCCATTTCTACAAAAGTGAAAAATACCTTTGTCTTTGTAACCCATGCGACATTCTTGGTAGACCATAAGGAAGCGAATTGCACTGCCTCTGGAAATCCTTCCTCGAGTGGAGGAAATTGGCCATCCTCCAGAAATCTCCATGCAACGAGCAAAAACGACAACAACAACCAAGTGTAGTGGAATGTCTTGGTCTCGTCCTAGGGTTATTGGTAGTTCGCTAAGAACTCCTAATAGAGGTACCTTTCCCAATTAAATTGCACACCTTTTGTGCACTGTGCAACAAGGGAAACTATGGGCACCGAAACTTCATTTGCATGGAATTTTCTCATAAGCTTCCCTACTAAAATCTAGGCAGTGAACTGAAATGTTGAGTCTGTGATGGAAAGAAGATAACACCCTTACGATTTCTTGAGGAGCTTGTAATCCCTCTTCATCCTTTCTATAATATCTTTTTCCCCGGTCTTTTGTCCAAACTCCTTATCCGAGTTCGTGCCTTTGTAAGGAAGATGCGTGATTCTGTGAATTAGCATGTCCTTGATGGGGATAGGATCTCCTAGCCATGAACATCTATCATGCACCAGTGTGAGGAGCTGTCACACACATATCGTATTAATGGTGGTGCGTTGATAGTGTGGTACGAACAGTAGATTGCGAAACCTTGATTGCTTGACACAACGAACCCATTCCTCCATCTCTAATGTTGTAACACTTGTTTATTTATAATAAAGCTTTTGCATATATTTGTTCATTGCCAGATGTGTAAATTTAGTGTGGTCTGCGAGGTCCTAGTCCTCCATTTTTAAAAATGGGATCTGTGCAAGCCGAGGACCTTCGAAAGGGACCTGCTCAGGTGGTAAGGGGATGGATACTATGAATTTCTCGATATTTAGTTCCCTCATAACCTTTGTTTTTCCATTTCGGGGAAGGATATACACATGTAGCCTTTTTATGGGTTCCAGAACTTCAGCATCAATATCCTTTGTTCCCTGGAATTCTTCCACATCGAGCTCCACTAATCTTTGGCTACTTATCTTTCTTATTCTTGGCTTGTGTTTTGGTATGCTTCCTTGGGGATTCACGCATTGGCATCAGCTTTTCTTCTTTTCCTTTGTCGCAGGTTGCTTTTCTTTCGTTGTAGGTTGTTTGTCTTTTGTCATGGTTTGTTTTGGCCTAGGCGACCTCGGCACTGTGGGCACCGCAGGCGTAACATCTACACTGGATACTTCTGGTCCTAGTGTGTCGGATATAACTGTTTTTGAGCTCAGGGCTTCGGTAGGGTTGGTGGCTGCCATTCTTTCCATAAACAACTTGTGGGCTATGGGAGAAATGTTTTCTCCTGACAGGAATTCTTCCCAGAATGCTCTGGTCATAGACAACAAACAATGAAATTTACCAAGAAATTGTAGAACACAAAGTGTTCTCTGTTGGACTGGCACACGTAATTTATAGGGGGTTTCGAAGTCAAATCCGACTGTTCCCCCCAATTTCTGAAAATAAATGTTGTTTTGGCAGCAGATCTTCAACGATTTTTGCCTTAATTGCTGCCACCCCGCTCCAGGTAACCATCTTCTGGCCATCAAATCATGAACAATAATTCTAACGACCACTTTCCTGCTATGCTGCGCGACACCTTCCTCCATGGCGCAGCTTCCTAGGTTGCATTTCCATTAGCCTTCGCGTAGCCTACTCACTGCGTTTTCCTCCCAGATGGGAAGTGTAGTTTATAGTTTCGTGCTCCCTTACAACTACCTGGATCACTAAGACTTTCCTGCTGTCATATAATCATTGTGTAGGATCCCCTATATATAAATTCAACCTACTCCCATTCACTCTTTCTGGGAATTGTTTCCCATTCATTTTCATGAGCTGAACTTTGCGTCCATCTGTAATTTCTTTGACAATATATGGCCCTAACCAATGCATCTGGAATTTACTCATAAATTTAGTGAATTTACTATCATATAACATGATAAGATCATTTACCTTTAATGTGAGAATCTTGATATGGCGATCATGCCATGATTTTTCACGTTCCTTCCGTAGTTGTTGGTGAAATTGTGCCAAAAGTCGATCCTCTTTGAGCTCCATCAGCTGCATGAGCCATTCCTCCAAGGCCTCGCGATTTGCCATATCCGTCAGGGTTGCTATGCGCAAACTAGGCACAATGTACTCCATTGGCGTTACAGCTTTGACCCCATATACTAATTTGAACAATCTTTTCCCTGTGAGCTTCTTACAAGTAGTCCTATAAGCTGAGATTACTGCAGGTATGCGCACATCCCAGTCATTCCACTGGACATTGTAGATATTGGTCAACACATTCTCCAAAATCTTATTGAAGGCTTTAATAGTCCCACTTTCCTATGGGTGATACGATGTATTCTTTTGATTTTAGACCTTGAATTATTTAGTCAACACACTGATTGTTTCATTCAGAAAGTGCATACCCTGGTCACTCATCAACACTTTTGGGTAGCCAAATCTGGTTAAGACATACTCAAACAAAAAAATTGTTGCCATAGCCCCTGTACAATCATTAACTGGCTATGATTCCACCCATCTTGTTAGATATTTTGTTGGAGTGATAATATAGTGTGCGCATGTTTTCTTTCCCAGGGGCTGAATTGGCCCAACAAAATAAATCATCTGCTTCTCAAATGCCTGCAAGGACACCTGCGGATGTAGTGGAAACTCATCCCTTCGTGAGGGTCTGCCAGTTCTTTGACATGCATTGCATGCCTTACAATACATCTTGGAACCCTTGTGCAATGTTGGTCACCATAGACCTGCACACAAAATCTTCTACGTAGTTTCTTTACCTGCATAATGGCCTCCCGTAGCTCCCCCATGAGCTTAAGCGGGAATGTTATCCCGCTCAAAGTTCGGCACATATATTCGCAATATTTCATCTACACCCATCTTATATAAGTGTCCTACAATGACTGAAAGCTCAGCCACGCGCACTACTAATTCCTTCTTTTGCTGGCCTATATATCCTTCCGGTGCCATCCCGATAGTCAAGAAGTGAATAATGTCTACAAAATGGTCATCTGCTTGATGAGCCTCTAAATTAGACATAAACTAAGGCCCATGCCTCTAAATTAAACATAAATTAAGGCCTATTACCATCCTTCAGCACATTAAACCTCTCTTTTTTCATTAGATAATGTATTTTTAACTTTAATATATTCATTAGGAAGGTTTATGAATAATTGCATATTTGTGCCTAATATTATTTATTTTGTGGAATATTATGAGAATATTGGGCAAGATTATGAAGATTTGGAGGAAACAATTTAGGGACTTGCTCCATACTACAGGAGGATCACTATTAAATAATAAAACAATAAGATATTATGGAATTATGGCATAGA
Organism: Pinus taeda; assembly: GCA_000404065.3. Taxonomy (NCBI): domain Eukaryota; kingdom Viridiplantae; phylum Streptophyta; class Pinopsida; order Pinales; family Pinaceae; genus Pinus; species Pinus taeda. Next base: position 27,405 of record APFE030022158.1, read on the forward strand.
TTGTGGAACTCCAATGATTGAGAAAATCTAGGAATGTGTTCCCCGCCATTTAATGCAGATTCCTATTATTGGGAACTAGATCCACTAATCAAGGAATTTTGGTGGGTAATGATTCCTCCATTCATGGGGAATGATTACAAATAATCTTGTATAAGTACCAAGTCGAATTGCCTCTAGGGAGAGATTTGTGTAGTGTCCTTGTGGAGAGAACTCGTATTTCTGCAGCTCCGTTGTATTTTCGTGCAGGGATGTAATTATATTGATGAAAATAATGAAGATTGGTGTCATGTTCAGTTTCTAAATATTGTTCTTCTCCATAGGTCTTTTAGTTTCCTTGGTATTGGCCATCCTAGGATCGTCATAGCCCTTTTGTATCATATTCTTTCCTTTTTTTCACTTCTTATTCACATGCATCACTTGTTCTTATTTCTTTCTATTTCTGCATTTAGTATTAATGATTTCTTGTTGTAGGATTGGGTTAAATGGTTTATGTAAATCCTTTTGCAGGATCACAAGCATCATTTCATCCTTGAAAAATATTTGGAAGGTCATAGTAATCATTCATCTACTTGGATTAGCTTTCTTATTCCCAAATCTAGATTTTTGAAACTCTTTTGTGGCAAAGAACAATAAATTTATGCTATTTTTTAGAGCATGCTAATGAGCTTCAATTGAGTTGGTTCCACTTGCATTAGATCAAAAAAAAATTATAGTTCATAACAAAAATTACCCCTTTTCATTTGCACTTGATTAGGTTAGGCATTTTATAGATTTACTAGCTCACTAGTTCTCGAATTTCTAGATTTTCAACTAGTAATTTTCTGCTATTTTTTAGCATGGGTTAGCAGAGGCCTTTTTGAGTGATTCCACTTGGAATGGGGACCTAAGACATCCTAGTCAATAATTTTTTTTTCCCATCCAATTTGGATTTGATTTTCTTGGTCATTCGATGAATTATAATTTTGTATAGTAAATTTGTAACATCCTGTAGTAAAACAAGGGATCCTGTAGGAGAACTAGTATATCCTGTAGGAAATCCTGTAATGGCCTGTTTTGAGCCTGAATTGAGAAAAATCATCATTGAATCTGGGATTATGCCTCTACTTGACCTCCATGCCATAAAGACCATTTTTTCCCTCTTCCTCCATACCTATCTCCCCTGCCAAAGAACAAGTGAGGATTAGCATTTCCATTTATAAAGCAAAAAGATTAAAAAAATGATTTCTTTCATATTTACACATGCACACAATAGTTAGTACTCTCTAGATCGGATTTCATGCTTATATTAGTTAAAACATCACATTTGACAAATAGGGTTAAATTAGGGTTCTCTTGGAAGCAAAGTGTGTTAATAAGTAGATAAAGGATTTCATGTTACTTTACAAGCATTTTTAAATTCAGTCTTTCATTCTTGCAAAGAGGAAACATTTCTTTTCTCTCATGAAAACAAAGGAAGGACACATTGTATGCTGCACATATAGTGCTAACACCTCGTAACTTTGTATGAACCTTGGGTTGATAATTAAAGTCGGTAACCTTGGGAGTTTCCGCATTCTTGTTGCAATATCGAGGCCCATCATTGCTACAAGCATCGCAAAGGGCTGTGCATCTAGCAACCCTTCCTCTAGATTATTAGGCTCCTCTCCTGTTTCGATTTGCAATAGATGGTTAGTTTCTGCATTTAACCTCCCTAGCTTTACAATGACTTCAAAGTCATACTCCTGGAATAGTAGCAACCATCTGTAGATCTTCCCTCCCCAACACAAGTGTGTTGACCAAGTATTTCAAGGAAGAATGATTTGTGCACATATTGAAATTCCATCCTAACAGATAATGCCTGAATTTTTGTAGCACTTACACCATAGTCAATCCTTCACGCTCAGTCGTTGAATAATTTTTCTCGACCTTCGATAACTTCCTACTTGCGACGGCTATAAGATGGTACATTTCTCCTTCCCCATCCTGTGTTAGCATTGCACCCAACGCAATGCAAGTGGCATCCACGTGCATGTGAAATTCCCTTTTCCAAACAGGGAATACCAAGATCGACACTGTGACCATTTTTACTTTCAACACATCTAAGCCGCTTCGACATTCTTCATCCCAATAGAATTTTGCATCATTTTTTAGTTATTTCTCCATGGGCACAATAATTTGAGCATAAGATTTGATAATTTTTCTATAGTATCCCATTTGTCCCAGTGTTGTGTGCAGCTGCCTAACATTCCTTAGGGCCTCTAAATTCACAATTACTGCAATATTTGCAGGTTCCACCACCAATCCTTGCTCTCACACCACATGACCTAGCAAGATCCCAAAGGGAACATAGAATATGCATTTCTTCAAATTTAGTGCGATCTGTTATCTGCGACACATGTCTAACATCAGGCGCAGACTTGCAACATGGTGCTTCACTAATCCAAACACTGCCCAATCATCAAAGTATACTTCTAGGAAAATATGAATTAACTCATTGAACACTGCTATGACTATGTGGGAAAATATTGTAGGCGCATTCTTAAGTCCAAACAGAATCACAGTGTATTGACAACAACCCCACTCCATCGCGAAGGTCAATTTTCTCCTATCTGCTAGCGCGATATTGATCTAATGATACTCGAAAAACCCATCAATAGAGGAATAGGCCTCCTGCCCTCCAATATTGTCTAATACATCAAATGGCATTGGGGATGGGTCGTGGACACATGCATGATTAAGGTTCTGCAGATCTATGCAAATCCTAATTTCACCCTTTTGTTTCTTCTCCTAAACCACCATTGGGCTCACCCAGTCAGAATCTTCAATAGGTTCTATGATTCCTCCCTCTAGCATCTTATCTAGCTCTTGGAGAACCTTTTCCTTGTATTTAGGATTAAGGTGATACAACCTCTATTTAATAGGCTTTGTGTCCAGCTTTAGAGTGATCTTCATAATGCCCAAATCACCAATAATGCCCTTTAAATATGAAAACTTAGTAGGGAATAGATCCTGGTATTCGCGAAGTAACTCAACGACTTTATCCACTGTAGCGTTATCCTAATAATCTCTAGTTTTCCTGAACTTCGGTTCTTTCTTAGTGCCGGTGTAGAGATGTCTAGGTTTTATATTTGTGTGCCTTCAACTTAGCAATGCCCTTCAGCCTCTGGAATATTAACGTTTCTCAGATAGCCACCTTAATTTCTTGTAGCGCTTCTTCAATGCTTGTGAAGCTGTCTTCAAAGCTAAAGGTTAATAAGAATCCTTCCTTCAATACATCCCACTTCGCGGTGCCATGGTAGTGTTCCGTTTCTAGATACTAGTTCATGGGAATGGTGTCCAAGGTATGGAAAAATATGTGTTCCCACTGTGGTTGTGGTTCTTCTCCCCATGTTTTAGTCCATTTCGCCAGGTGATCACGTAGATCATCCCTTCCATTATATTTCTCAGTCATTCTAGTGTTAGCATGCCCAAACAGCAACCTCATCATTCTTCGGTAATCTCTCCATCCAGCAAAACAATCCTTATGTGTACCCCACCATCATGGGGGCATAGTGCACAGTGCCAAGTCTAATGCTTGGAAGTAATGAGTTTGAGGGACTTCACACTCAAATTCATCCAAAAACAGATCTACGTTAGTTAAACCATTGTAATAGGGTAATTTCCTTACCTCCGACGAAGCACAGCGCATCGACTTTGTCATCATATTGCATCACAATATAGACACTTCATGCAAGTGATTCTGCTAATGCTCTAACTCCTCATCTGAATCAGAGGTGCTAGAACTCTCCCTATCCCATTCAATCCTCCAATATGTCGTCGCATTGATCCAGTCTTGATCTCATGTTGTTATTTTGTTGAATTGATCCAGTTCATCATCACTTTATTTATAATCACAGACCAGTTCAGCATATCATTCCCCTTTTGCAGGGTCCAATGGTACTATAACTCAAAGAGATTTCCTTTCAGATGACATTTTCCTCTTCTTCCAATTAATGAACCCATTCATACCAATAGCCCAGTCAATTCCCAAGAGTGCAGGGTATGGATTACTATCATCAACAATTTCTATAACTTCAAAGTCCACTACCGCACTCGCACCTTCAATATCAACTGTTACGCCATATAACCACCCCATGGGGATGATTTTTTGTTGGTTTGCCATTCGGATCTGAATCAAAGACCACTGCAGTGTAGGTATCCCCATTATTTACCATGTTTGTTTCGGTAATACGTTCACATTGGACCCCAAATCCAAAATGACATGGTCCATCTCATAATCACTTATCTACATGGTGAGCCTCATCTTGTGCCCTATTCATGCCTTATATTTGTCAATATTTTTGACTACATGATTTCCATCAGGGGCTTTTTCTTTACTGACACATTTATTTATTAATTCATGTAGGCCTTCCACAACTTTGTTATCACGCAACAGTTTTATGCAGGTCTCCGAAAATGTAGTGAGTACAAAGGGATCAACCTTTGGAAGCACGCTGATTTCTTGCACCTTGTCCTGACTTCCTAAGGTGGAGGCCTCAATGAAGCTCTTCTTATCTTCCATAAATGTTTCCTTAGCATGATTCAATTCAAAGCCAACTACTTTCTCTAGTGCTTTGCAGACTAATCCTTGTTCTTCAAGTTTTTTACCCTTATCAACACCAGTCGCCATTCCACTTCTTAGCACAATGTTAATGCTCTGGTCTTCTTAGCGGGGCTCAACCCTAATCATCTATAGATTATGCATAGGCTGCAGAGGTTGTGTTTTCTTCTCTTGCATCTTAGCTATCAGCTTCAAGCATTCTTCTATATTATTGTCAAACTATCTGTAGTATTGACATGACGGGTGTGTAGGATTCTCACAATCTTGCACTTAGTGCCTCAACTGTCCACAATTGTAACAAATAATTTGTCCGCGACCTCTACTAGGTCCTCCTCCTCTCCAGCCCCATCCTCAACCCTGATATCCTTCATTCAATCCTCCGAAACCTTGATCTGGAGGCCAAGTTTCTACTTGCATCTTGTATGTAGGCGTCTTTTCCATCATCGGCTCATAGCTTTGAGAGTGGTGCTCATCGTGGCCTATAAATTTGTAGAAGTTACAAAAAAACTACTTGGGTGTCTGGACAAACTTTTGAAGTAAATGGAAACTATTCGTTGCATATTTTCCAACAACCTAACAAATAGCACACCATAGCATAGCCCCCATGCTCAACCCTGCTGGGGCTTCTAGATTTAGGGGAATTAGCCCCCCTCCTTTAATATAATTCACATACATAAGGCAGTGATCCTTATCATGCCCATGGCCCTTTCACTTCAAACACCAAACTTCCACATGCACTTCTGGTTTAATCTCCTTTTCTTTCTTCAAACTCTGTAACTCTAGGTGTAAGCTTTCTAATTATGAGTGGATCTACTGTACCCCCAAGGTTGTATTATGAATAGGTGTTGCCTGCAACCTCATTGTGAATTCCAAGGATGCTGTCTATGTTCCTATCTTCTGTTGTGATAGAGCAATTCTCAGGTGGGGCAAAAGAAAAGCTATAAACCATTCACGATGCTAACTATCTGTGAGCTGCATGTTAGCTTTTCGAATATGACACTTCAACCTTTGATATAATTTCAAAGGTATCTCATGACCCTCATCATGATTTCTTTGAATCCAATTATAGACTTTGAGTCAGAATTAGTCTTACTATGCTCCTTGCTTAAAGAAAATTATCGAAACAATACTTAATAAACGAGGTTAGCATAGGACCTTGTAGAGCAGTAACCAATTGTGCCTTCTTTATATTGTCATCAGTAATCTATTGCGATATCCACATAGCGTTCATAACAAACAATAACTATTCTGCATCTTTACTTCCTATTCCCTTCAAAATTGACATCTTCATCGCGTTCGCCATGTTGAATGGTGGTGGTGGAGGTGGAGGGGTGGGCGAAGGTGTATGGAGTGGAGGTAGGGGTGGAGGTGTAGTGGATGAATGATTTACTCGAGGAATCCCCTGAGTGATTAACTAAATAACACTTCGTGGTGGAGTCCATTCCACCCCTTCGTCATCACTTTAAGGAGGTCCAATCAATGGAGTATACTCTGGTCTTGATCCTTTGTGATTTATAAAGAATATTTCATCGCATAGATTTGAACATCAAGGTAATGGCACCATCCATTTTTCACATAACAACATTTTAGTCCAAGTATTCAATGATCTTAAATACTTATCTCGTGGTCCTTTGAAAAATCTTCACTTCGCTTCGCTATAGTTGACTAAGGTATCAACTGCAAATTCTATAACAAATCCTCATATAATTCAATCAAGCCAATGATCGATAGCCCATGCGATCTTGTTTTTATAGGCTTCTAGCTGTCGCACTAATTCTGGATTCCACACTATAGAACTATCGAGATTCCACCTTCCTTGACTATCTGCCAATTTAGCTAACCACTCATATAGTTTAATGGGAAAAGTGCACAAGAAGATCTCACGTGTCTCTGTATATAGATACCTGTTCAACCACTCTTCCTTTGACAGGCATAGATTCCTATTTTCTTGCGCTGCGAACTTGTGAATCTTTTGATCCAACCACTTTTCAATTTCTTTCTTGGTCGGGTTCCAATAATGCAACATCACACCTCTTTCAAGCAGATCTCGATCTTGGCAATAGAACCATTTTTTAGGTTAGGGGGTCTTGACCCAGGTTTGGAGTTAGCTGCACCAACCAACAAAACCCTACACTACTGGCCCTTTTGGCAACAAACTGCATAGCACAGGCTGTAGTCTCACCCGAAGCAGTATGGGGGGAGTGCAAGAACCAAGTTTCTACATCTAGAGACTAGTGTGATGTCTTTTAGTGCCTTAGATATACCTTTGTGTAGATCGATAAGCTCTTAGGGCTTGCTACTGTGCTCTATTAACACAACCTTCAGACCTTCACAAAAATCCATCATTAGTCCTTGCGGACCTCCACTAATCAATTCGCGTACTTACGTGCATCAGAGAGGAATCCTAAATTAGGGTTCACGCAGGTTTACTTAAGTTATTAGTAAACATCATAGAATTCATCAGAGTCTTGGGGAAAATACGTAAACATGCATTGTGTACATTATTAACACTTATTCAAGAGTATCACGTAACATTCAATAAATATTCCATAAAATACATCATTCATTGACAACATATAACATTAATAGAGATAAACATAAATACATAAGAATTCTTAGAAAACTCTCTTTATTGATATTCAATTCAAGGTTACAAACTCAAAAATACCCTGCGAACACAGCTGCAATAGTCCACGCACTTAGCTGCGGACTCTACCTAGGCCTTCGCGCACTTAGCTGCAGAGCCTTTCCCTCCCTATCTATGTGCAGGAAGTAGAGCCTTTCTGCCCAAGCTCCTATCCTAGACCCAAATATCCATCTTTCCTTCTTTCTCTTCCAAGTCTAAGTCTATTTTTCTCTTCTCTAACACTCACTATTTATAGACTTTTCATACAATTCCATGGTCCGTGGACCATGGGTGAATCTCAAAACTTCACATAAAACAAGGGGCTAAGCCCCTTTGACTCCTATCCATCTATGCGCTCTACATCCACAAATCATGAAGAATTTACATTATTTACAAAATTATAACAAAATTTGGGTTATCTTAACCCCAAACTAACCCAGGGGATCCCATCCCAACAACACCCCAAGGTGATACACTTGGACTAATGTATTCCTTTTTAAGCATTTTCTTCAATTGTAACTTCAGCTCTACTAACTCTAGAGTGTTGATCTTGTATGGTGCCTTTGATGCTGGTGTTTCACCTAGTACCAAATCAACGGAAAATACCACTTCTCTGTGAGGTGGAAACTCTGAAATCTCTATTGGAAACACATCCTAAAACTGTTGTAAGAGAGTACCTTCTTAATACCTCTATATTCTCAACATCATTACTTTTATCATTGGAAATATGTACTACAAATAAGACAAACACTTTTATGTGGCTATTTTTTCCTACATAGCTATCACCATCATAAATTACGTTTCCTTCTTGTTACCCTACCAGATCCTTTGTTCTCCATTGTCATCAAGGCATTCGATGGCCTTGTCATAACAATCTACTTTGGTCCTATGAAGATACAACTAGTCCATACCCAAAATCATACTATATTATCCCAATGACAATACATCCAAATGTGTTGAAGTAGGAATATGATTCAACTCGAATGTGCAAGAACTTACCTAGTGATACACTCTCTTCTTTGTACTTGTAGCCAACTGCACTAACCAGCATTCTGCGTGCACTTCTTTATTTAAACCAAACTTATCCACTAGATCAACACTAACATAACTATAATTATATAAAAGGTCAACAAAATGGAAACAAATTGATCATAAACCTTACCATCCATCTCAATAATAGTTGCTTAGTGATATGACTACTTGTTATCCAACGCTGCATAAATCCATGGAATGCTATGCACAATGTTAGAGCCTAGATTAACCTCAGGCTGAAGGGAGGTAATCCTAGGATAACCACAAACCAAGCTTGACCTGGTATCTAGCCCTACCAGGTCAGGAGAGGGCTCTCTCCTTGCCAATCTTAGTTGATATGACTGAATTAAATATGGATTTAGGCTAGGTATAGTAGCTCTAGGGTTTTTTGGTTGATTTTGATGGTTTTGTTGTTGGATCAAATGGAGCAGGTAGCTTTGGGTCTGGGAAATCAAGTCAGGAATGCAGGGTGTCCTATGGGGCAAGGTATGTAGGTGTTTTGACACTTGGAATTGAATGAGATGGTAGGTCTAAGACTAGTGAGGAGTTGAGGAGGGCATGCAGAGATCATGAGTCCTCTTCAAACAACTGAAAACATAAAAAAAACTAGATGTATTCCCAAGGCAGAGCACTGTTACCAATGTATTTTACCTATCTATATTGATTTCATTTAGTTTAGAAGAATGAATTAGATTTTGGCACACATAACACATTAGAAAAACTAATGACAGAAGGAGAAACAATGCAAAAACAAATTACCACAAGAATCCCACAAAAATAGCTACAAATCCTGGTGTATTTCCTTTCCAAACTGCTGTAGAGATGTACAATGTAGCTCAGAGCATCCAAAAGAGTCCAACCTTTAAAAATGAGGAATAAAATACATAATATAGGCATCAAACGACTCATCCTTACCTTCAGGGGTCGAATCCATGATAAGAGGGGCAGTTTCAACCATTTCCCAACTAAGAACAAGAATATTGGCAGTGGAACAACTTGCCTCTATAAGTATGGAAACTGATTCTTTGACTCTCAAACCACCTCAAAATGACGAATCTACCCTATAAGGTAATTTTACAATTACATTTACATAGAAAATCATAATTTAAAATCATAAATTCATCCAAAATAAAAGAATTAGTCAACTTGTATACAAACTAGGCGAAATTTGGATTTTTGAGCAAATTGCCTCTATGCGTAGCGCCACTGGCCAGGTGTGTAGCGCCACTTCTCATCTGATTTTGGAGGCCTTTCCCTTATCCCAACTGAGCCCAAGATAGCTCATTGGAAATACATTCCTATCTAGTGTTTGTAACATCTTGAATTTTTGCTTTTGGGGGTGATTTGGCACTTCAAAGGTGGAATCTCCTAAGGCAACTTCTTGTGTGTCCAAAAATAGGCAAAGAGGTCATTTTTTGATGGTTTTTTGACATTTAGGTGACCAAGTTTTACTCCAAAATTGCTGAAACTTTCAAGGATTGATGCCCTCATCATGTTGAATCCAAATATGCAAACCATTCTCCAAAACGTCCTCTAGTCAAAAGCCTAGCGTCGGTGGTGCTACGCACCTAATGCAATTTTCTATGTTGGAAAATTTCAAAATTTCATAATTTCAAAATGACAAAAACTCACCAAAACTTGCCTAGATTTGGCTCAAGGCTCCCTTATTAGTTGCTTTGATGGGCTAGTGAGGCTTCAACCAATATTTTCAACTTGTCTTGCTCCTTAAAGCCTTCCTCAACCTAGCCTTAAGGTTTCTGATTCTCATATTGCAAGTTTTGTTTTCGTCATGTAATGATATGACATGTGCCAGAGCATTCTATTGTCCCTATTGGCCTTGTTGATCAGTCCCTCAAGATGCAGGTTGACCCTCTCAAGCCAATTTTCCCGGTCATGTTCAATCTCTTTCTCAATGGAAGTCAAAGAGACAAGGTCCTCTTTGTCATTTTGCCTCTTCAATTTCAACATTTCAAGTTCCATTAGGCTTTGCTTATCCTCTAACTGTTTGCTCTCTTTCTTGCTCATCATATATATCATCCTCATGCATCTTCTCTTTGTCTTTGCTTTTCAACTTATGTCTCTCCATGGAACTATCATTGAGTGTCTCTTCCTCCAATTCATGCTTACTGTCCCTCTCCATTGTTGTACAACTGTTTCTCTTGTGGTGAATGAAGTGTGGTGAATTGGTGAATGAAGGTAAGATTACTATGAAGAGATTTGAATAGGAAAATAGGTGAGGGTGGAACAAGAGTGGGAAAGGGATGTAGGGAGTGAGTATGGTTTGGGAATAGTGTAGGGTTTGGGGTATATGTATAGGGTTTGGGATGTATGTGTATAGGGTTCGGGGATTAGGGAAAATTTTAGGGAATGATGTCTAGGGAATTATATATGAGGGGATGGGGTTTAGGGAGAAGAAAATATATGATATAGGATAGCCATATTCAAAATATAGGAGATAGTTTAGTGAAACTAGGGTTTGATTTTTTGAGAAACAAAACAACCCAAGACTGATGCAACAATTCTTTTTAGCATGAATGGTGGTGTTACTTACTTGCAAAGAGGCAATGGAGAAGTTTTGAGGGGATTTGATGCAATTTGCAACAATTTCTAGCTCAACTTATAGGTGCATAGCACACTCACCTAGGTGCTTAGCACGAGTTCAAAATTACACTGCAGGAAAAACCCAAGGGCGTAGTGCCACTCCTATGTGTAGCACCGAACTTTGGTGCATAACGCCTTTTGTCAGGACACTTTTGAAGGCTTTCCGGTGTCCAAATTGGGTGAAATATAGCTCGTTAGAAATATTGTCGAGTCTACTTTCTAGAAAATTTTGAATTTTTCAATTTGGATTTCATTTTCCCTGCCAAAAGTCCAATCGCCCAAGACTGTTCAAAATGTGCAGAATGAGGCTGCCTAAATGCAGAGTGTTGTTGTAGTCAACTTTTGAAGGTCTTCCGCAACTCGAAATTGAGCTCATTATAGCCCATTGGAAATCTATTTGTGTCTTGTTATCATTTTACTCATAAAGGATGTCTTTTGGTCATTACATCTAGGAGAATCGTTGATTTTACCAAGGTCACTCCACAGGTGCAACAACTCTTTTGAAGCGACTATATTTTTGACATTTCTCTAAAACGATGACACCTCGGTAAAAAGTGAAGGAGGTTTTTCTTCCTTGGCATATTGTGGACAAAAACCTCTCTCACTTTTTCCAAATTCATTTTGTCTTACTTAAAAAAAAAACCCTAGGGAAATGAGCCTTACCAGAGCACAAGTGAAGCACAAACAAGGTGTAAAATGACCCATTGGAACCTGAATTGATGATGAAAACCTTTTGAATAATGGTACAATCATATGAATGGTGAAATGGACCGACATTTGGAAAACTTTGAAATGAGTGAAAACAAATCCTAGATCTAATACCCAGTGACCAAATTTTATTAGAAGACTCACTGAAATGATAAAATTTGACCTTGACACCATAAAATCACTTTGTAAGAGCATGTTTGATCACTGGAGGAAGGCTGCAAAGGCTGACACTAACATTGGCTTCAATGGGGATGGTAACTCCTTGAAGGTGCCAAGAACACTGTAGACCTAGTAGTGTTATCCATTGGGAATGGAGTCAAAAACTCAAACTGAAATGCATGACTTCAAACTGGAGGTTTGACGACATAAACTGACTCTGAAACTAACTTGAAATTGTTGTGACTAACTTAAAATTGACTCAAGACTTACCTAACTGAAACAAGTACTTACTAAGCCTTTTAATGGCAGCAAACCATCGAGATTTGAGGACTTAAAATCATGATAACCACCTGCCTACTGATGAAAAATGTACAATCATGTGAAGTGGGCCTTCCAATGTAACCAATCTAGTAGATGGCTACTTACTGAAATCCTTCTCTCACTTTCCTCGAGATGGTAGAATGATGTATATGTAGGCAAATCACAATAACAACTGAAACTGAGGCTTATGCTAATGAACCAAACAACATTCATCTTCTCTAATGCTTGAAAAAGAATGCCGAAGGGATCTTGAAAATCCTAAAGCGCTAGCTTGTCTTGAGATCCAGCAGCAAAAGAACAAGAACTCCCTTCATTCTAATACGAAAGAACAGTTGGTTGCTGATTGATAGGAAGGCATAGAGAGGTATAAGCTTCTGTTATCTGAGTGTTAGCTATAAATTCCTTGAGCATGAGAAATTCTGACTCGATTTCTGGCATACTGTCTCTCTCCGGCTCATACTCCTCAATTTCGTAGTCTAAGCCATTCTTAAACAAAAAAACATTCTTCAAGATGATCAAACATGATAGCCCTATCATCCTCATGAAAGAAAACAATGTCTGGTAATCTAATTTCAAGACTGTCCTCATTTAAACTTAGATTTTCAATTTCAAAAGTGGAAGAAGTTTCACTATCATCTGCTTGACTATGTGAATATTGCAAACCTGCATTAGCTTGGGCTGTAACATGACTTTCTAGGAGTTGATTTATCTCATCTTCAGATAGAGGAGAGGGTACATTTTGTTTTCTTTTGCTAAAATAATAATTTTCTTCTTTCCATCCTAAAGATTCATAAGGTTTTTGAATATGTTCATTAATATCAAGCAAAGGAGTATAGAAATTTTTGTCAAACTATTGATTCATTTCTTATGATTCTTGTTTACTATCAAGATGAAAAATTCCTTCATATTTAGGCAAAGAAGAAGCTACTGTATGTTGATTATGATCTTGTGCAATGAAGTGACTGGCTTTTTGAGACTGTTGTTGAAGGGAAAAATCAAAGAAGGCTTCAATGATTTCTTCATCATCACGATCTGAGTCTAGTTCTGGAGTAGCCAACTTGACTTTATCACAATCTGAAATTGAAACTTAATTTCCCTGCATGCTATCTTCTGCTATGAGCAGATTTGAAATAAGACCTTGTCCTCCATCATTTTCAGTTGTATTAAGATCTTGAACCTATTGCAAATTTTCCTGAGCATCTTGACAAGTATCCTCTATGCTCTCTTTATGCTGTTGAAATGGATTTTCATGCAGGGCTGCCATGATCTCATCATCCATGAAGTCATCATATTCATAAATTCTCTTAAGATTTTCAATAAAACCATAAACATGTTTGCAACAGTTCCGAACTAATATTAAGGATGGATAAGATTCTTTATACCTTTCAAATAACATGGCATGAAAATATTTTAAACAGTAAATACAAGCAGGCGGCAAACTTTCATACCAAGATCGGGCTTCACCTTCTAGAGTGGCCATGGATATCTTCATCAAGAAATCTTCAAGAAAATCAACCTTCAACTTGCAAATATGCATGTGAAATCTAACTAGATGTAAAGCAACATCATTCCTATCATCATATTTAAACATAGGCAAATTCCTTTGCCAATATAACTTAGGAATTTTATTTGGGAAACTTGGAATGTGATCTCAGCTCATGGGAGCATACCTTTGAGCAATCAAATCCATTTTGATAACAATGAATTCACCAAGAAATTCTTCAAGCTACTGGTTTTTGAAGAGTAGAGTTACCATAAAAATTCTGAAGCTTGGGATTTTTTGACACTGGAGTCTCCAGATGAATGATTTCAGCCTTCTGATGTTTGATTGTTTTCCACCATCACCAATTAGATCTAAAATTGATACATTTTACTGAGGAACATAAAACTACGTTCCCCAGTATGGTCGCCACTATGTTAGAGCCTAGATTGACCTTAGGCTGAAGGGAGGTAATCCTAGGATAACCACAAACCAAGCTTAACCTGGTAGCTAGCCCTACCAGGTTGGGAGAGGGCTCTCTCCTCGTCAATCTCAGTTGAGATGACTGAATTAAATATGGATTTTAGACTAGGTATAGTAACTCTAGGGTTTCTTGGTTGATTTTGATGGTTTTGTTGTTGGATCAAATGGAGCAGGCAGCTTTGGGTCTAGGAAATCAAGTCAGGAATGCAAGGTGTTCTGTGGGGCGAGGTACGTAGTTATTTTGGCACTTGGAATTGAGTGAGATGGTAGGTCTAAGACTAGTGAGGAGCTGAGGATGGCATGCAGAGATCATGAGTCCTATTCAAACAACTAAAAACATAAAAAAGCTAGATGTATTCCCAAGGCAGAGCACTATTTCCAATGTATTCTACCTATCTATCTTGATTTCATTTAGTTTAGAAGAATGAATTAGATTTTGGCACACATAAAACATAAGAAAAAATAATGACAGAAGGAGAAACAATACAAAAACACATTACCACAAGAATCCCACAAAAATGGTTTCAAATCCTGATTTATTTCCTTGCCCAACTGCTGTAGAGATGTACAATGTAGCTCAGAGCATCCAAGACAGTCCAACCTTTACAAATGAGGAAGAAAATACATAATATAGGAATCAAAAAACTCATTTGAACCTTCAGGGATCGAATCCATGAGAAGAGGGGAAGTTTCAACCATTTCCCAACTAAAAACAAGAATACAGACAGTGGAACAACTTGCCTCTATAAGTATGGAAACTGATTCATTAACCCCCAAACCACCTCAAAATGATGAATATACCATATAAGGTCATTTTACAGTTACATCTATATAGAAAAACATCATTTACAATCATAAATTCATCCAAAATAAGAGAAATAGTCAACTTGTATAAAAACTAGGCGAAATTTGGATTTTTGAGCAAACTAGCTCTATGCGTAGCACCACTGGCCAGGTGCGTAGCACCACTTCTTAGCTGATTTTGGAGGCCTTACCCTTAAGACAATTGAGCCCACAATAGCTAATTGGAAAGGTCTTCCTGTCTAGTTTTTGGAACATCTTGAATTTTTTCATTTGGAGGTCATTTTCCTCCTGAAACGTGGAATCTCCCAAGGTTGCTTCCTGTGTGTCCAAAAAGAGGCAGAGAGGTCATTTTTTGATGGTTTTTTGACCCTTAGGTGACCAAGTTTTACTCCAAAATTGCTGAAACTTTCAAGGATTTATTCTCTCATCATGATGAATCTAAATATGCAAACCATTTCTCCAAAAATTCATCCAGTCAAAAGCATAGCACCGATGCACTATGCACTTAATGCAATTTTCTGTGTTGGAAAATTTCAAAATGACAAAAACTCACCAAAACTTACCCAGATTTGGTACAAGGCTCCCTCATTAGTTGCTTTGATGGGCTAGTGAGGTTTCATCCAAGATTTTCAACTTGTCTTGCTTATTAAGCCCTTCCTCAACCTAGCCTTAAGCTTCTTGATTCTCGTATTGCAAATTTTGTTTTCGAGTCATATAATGATATGACAGGTGTCGGAGCATTCTGTTGTCCCTATTGGCCTTGTTGATTAGTCCCTCAAGATGCATTTTGACCCTCTCAAGCCAATTTTCTCAGTAATATTCAATCTCTTGCTCAATGGAAGTCAAAGTGACAAGGTCCTCTTTGTCATTTTGCCTCTTCAGTTTCAACATTTCAAGTTCCATTAGGCTTTGCTTATCCTCCAAATGTTTGTTCTCTTTCTTGTTCATCATCTATATCATCCTCATGCATCTTCTCTTTGCCTTTTCTTTGCTTCTTATTTCTCTCCATGGAACTATCATTGAGTGTCTCTTCCTCCAACTCATACTCACTGTCCCTCTCCATTGTTGTACAACTGTTTCTCTTGTGGTGAATGAAGGTAAGATGAGTATGAAGAGATTTGAATAGGAAAATATATGGGGTTGGAACAAGAGTGGGAAAGGGATGTAGGGATTGATTAGGGTTTGGGAATAGTGTAGCATTTTGGGTATATGTATATGGTATCAAATGTATGTGTATAAGGTTTGGGGATTAGGGAAAAGTTTAGGGAATGATGTCTAGGGAATTGTATATGAGGGGATGAGGTTTAAGGAGAATCAAAGATATGATATAGGACATCCATAATAAAAATATAGGAGATAGTTTAGTGAAACTAGGGTTTGTTTTTTGAGAAACAAAACAACCCAACACTGATGCAACAATTCTTTTCAGCAAGAATGGTGGTGTTACTTACTTTGAAAGAGGAAATGGAGAAGTTTTGAGGTGATTTGATGCAATTTTCAACAATTTCTAACTCAATTTCTAGGTGCATAGTGCACTCACCCAGGTGCGTAGTGCCAGTTCAAAATTACATTGCAGGAAAACCCCAAGTGCGTAGCACCGGAATTTGGTGCGTAGTGCCTTTTTATAGGACACTTGTGAAGTTCTTTTCGGTATCCAAATTGGGCAAGGGTTAGCTCGTTGGAAATATTGTCGAGTCTACTTTCCAGAAGATCTTGAATTTTTCAATTTTGAGTTCATTTTCCCTGTCAAATGTCCAATCTCCCAAGACTAGCCAAAATGTGTAGAATTGGGTTGCCCAAATGCAGAGTGTTGTTGCAGCCAACTTTTGAAGGTATTTCTCAACTCCACATTGAGCTTATGATAGCTCACTGGAAATCTCTTTGTGTCTAGTTATCATTTGACTCATCAAGCAAGTCGTTTGGTTATTCCATATAGGAGAAAATTGGATTTTACCAAGGTCACTCCAGAGGTGCAACAACTCTCTTGTAGCGACTGTATTTTTGACATTTCTCTAAAAACATGACACCTGGGTCAAACATGAAGGAGGTTTTTCTTCCTTGGCCTATTTTGGACAAAAACCTCTCTCACTTTTCCAAATTCATTTTGTCTTGCTTAGAAAAAAACCCTAGGAGAGGGAAATGAGCCTTACCAGAGCTCAACTGAAGCACAAACAAGGTGTAAAATGACCCATTGGAACCTGAAATGATGATGAAATCCTTTTTAATGATGGTACACTTAGCTAAATGGTGACACGGATCGGCATTTGGAAAAATTTGAAAGAAGTGAAAAAAAAATCCTAGACCTAATACCCAGTGACCAAAGTTTACTTGAAGATTCACTGAAATGACAAAATTTGACCTTGACACCCTAAAATCACTTTGTAAGAGCATGTTTGATCACTGGAGGAAGGCTTCAAAGACTGACACTAACACACAACATCCCCAACTTTCTGCGCTTCTTGTGCACTGTAAATCTGAGTCCTACCACCATGATTATGTAGGCAATCCCTCTTAAGATGCTCCTTACAACGTGTCGAACACTGCAACCATCTTGTACCATCACCTTTATTCTACTGCCCACCATGCGGTGACCTATTAAAATTCTTGTAAGGTGCAACATTTTCTTTCTCACCTACATCCTGAGTCCTTATTCTTTTCGATTTCCATTTACCTTTAGCTTTGTCTTTTCCTTTCCACCTTTTCTGAAATTATGCCTTACACTTTGGTTGTTCATAACAATGTTTTAATTTCTCAATAACTTCCTCAAATGAATGACGCTCATCTTACTCAATATGATCTATAAATTCTAATGGAAATCCACTAACAAATACCTGAAATTTAGCTTTTTCATCCTTAAGACACAATACATACCTCAATAACTCCAAGAAATTGGTTGTATACTCCCCATCTATCATCAATCCCATCTTTAGCTCATAAAACTCCTTGGATTTACTGTTGTAGTACCACTCTGACAAGTACTTCTTCCTAAAAAGTCTTTTGAATTCATGCCCACTCAAACTGATGTCTCTAACTTGCTTCACATTTTCCCACTAGATGTTTGCTTTCCATTTGATGTTGAAGATAGCTATTCTAGCCTTCATATTCTTTGTGTAATCATGTAGTTCAAAGAATTTATGCATCCCAAGTAACCATGCATCTGCATTCTCCAGCTTCTTCAAATTTCCACCAAAGGTAGGTGGCTTCACTTTCTTGAACTCATCTAGAAAATATCCCCTTCCACTCTTCCTGTAAGGTGATATCGATGATGATCGTAGTGCCTATCAGAACCAAAACTAGAATAGAACCCGTGTCCATCATCTCTCCTATCCAGAGTATCCAAGAGACTACCATCTCTAATTGTGTCCTCTCTATCTGACATATGCCCATGATGATATCTATTACCATATGCTCCATTTGTTCTGTCCTCCTACCCATGGTTGATCCGAAGTGGTCCTTGTCTCTACAATTCTGACAAACTTTGAAGGATTACTGCATTGACTTCTGCTTGTTTCTCATGTTCCTGAATGATCATGTAATTATATTTCTTGCAACTTCTTATTTATTCCTTCAAGCTTATCAATGTGTCTACTAAGTCAAAATAATTCCTAACACCATGCTACTCATCTGACCCATAGGGAGAATCTCGTGAATTGTAGTCTACCATATTTCTAGTCATATTTGATCTCTTTTCTTCAAGTACACCATGCTAGCTAAAACTAAAACATAACATATTCAAAATACCTCAATATAGTTTAGGGAAGGACATCTCATCTACAAGATCAACTATATTAGCATGAGACATGTATAATCATAATCACATAAACATATAACATTAGTTTAACCACTATCCAGTTGTAGAATTGAGGCTTCTGTGATCCATCATAATTATAAGAAGAGCTTCGGCGTAAATCACGTGAAAAAGACCTTTGTCGACGCGTTTCGAACCAACTTGTCCTGACGATGAACCACGCTAGTTGGTTCGAAACGCGTCGACAAAGGTCTTTTTCATGTGATTTATGCCGAAGCTCTTCTTATCACTATCCAGTTATCAATGCCTGATCAAACCAACCACATACCATGACTTCATGCATGAAAACTACACCTATATCAATGTATGCATAGCAACATATAAACTTTGACATGTATAACCAATGCATAACCGACATACACTCACTAAAAACACATCCAACAACAACACCATCCACTTGCACATGACGACACCACTACAACCATGACTACCACCATGCATGCACATCAAGCACATAGATGCCAAGCATAGAGAGAACGTATATGAAACCAACATGAATGCATTAACAATACACGACCATCCAATCCAAGGGGTGAACCATGCTCTGATACCACTCTGTAACATCCTCCTCCCACATATACCCAATTTAACTGGTTTGTTTTAGTAAACATGTGATAAGAGGCTACTATGATGTGATTAAACTTCCCATGTATAGTTAAGGAAGTGAAACCAACAAAACAAGACCATTCTAACCTTCCACACATGATACAAAACCTTCAGGATCCAACCAACCCCTCCAGGTGACCAACCCCTGAGGAAACTTGACATTTCACTGATGTAGACCCCCAACTGCTCCCATGACAAGCCATGCATGTGGCTGAGGCCTTCAAGTCACTCCCATGGCAAGGGAATTCCAGCCACTATGGATGTTTTTAGCTAGTTCTGAGCCAACGACCCCAGAATTTGTGGCTCTTTTTTAAGGCCAGGACTTAGGCCACATCCCAGAACTTCATGAAATTTTCAAAAATGATAAATAACACTAAAATAAAGGTACTAATTCAAACACTTGATAAATGAATTGACTAGACCCCTACTAGCAATGATAGGAATTTCATCAAACATGTCACAAATATGCAATCTAGATGTCATAACATCATATCTAAGCATAAGGGTCTCATACTTATTTGAGAGTCATAAAGAAGCATTTTTTTCATATCACAATAGTCGCATTATCATCTATTAGGTTATATATTCATTGTACTTTCAATTACTATTCAAAATATGATGAGAGCCATATATCAAGTCTTTCTTAAGACATACTCATAACCAACATATAACCAATAGAACTAACAAGGATATAACAACCACACATATGCCAATACATTTACACATTAAATACCAAGGAGAAAGAGCTCTTATTAATCAATGCAAAAGCCAACCAAGTATGGTACTTCCACGAACCACCCGACCATATATTGGCTAAACCAAATATTTCTTCTAGCCAATCACCCCCATTCCATATTCCAAGCATGAATATGAGTCTCAAAACCAAACCAAACTAGGTTTCCTCAGGCTTTACCGCAATCCACACATATCACTAGGCCCTAAACAAGCATGGATGCCACTAGATTTCTCAACCTACACCATCAGGAATTTTCCTATCTCCTAGTCTCTAGGCTTTACCATATATCCCACCATACAACGATTGAGGATTCCTAGGCCTAATCAAGATTCCACCCTCCAAGATTTACCATATATCTCGCCATTCACTTGTCAAGGATTCCTAGGCTTGATTGAGGGAACACACCTCTATACTTTACCGTATATCCCGTCATTCACTAGTTGAGGATTCCTAGGCCTACTGAGGTACACAAAATCCATATTTACCTCAATCCCAGTCTGGTTCAAGGATTCCTAGGCCTTGGGTTCTTTCTTTCAGAGACCACCTCACTCATTTTTGAAACCATCCGGCAACCTAGCTTAACCAAACAAAAGAGAATGCATCACACCATTGCTATCTAAAAATTGCAAGGCAAGGCTGAAGAACACTTTCACACCTGGAAAAATCCATGCCAATGATGGCAAGAGAACCAAGAACACACATGCATAACCATGCATGCTAGAAATAGCAAGGAAATCACACATGCAAATTGATACCTACAAATAATCCCGCTGTAGCTGCTAGATGTTTCTGTTCCTTGCTTGATCTTTGCCTTCATGGTCCTTCTTTTTCTTTCTTCATCCAATACTAGAGTACTCCAAGAATTCTCTACGTGTCCAAGTGTGAGAGAGAGAGAGAATAGAGTGATAGCTCCAAATTGAATTGATAAAATGATTCAGATATTTTACTTCAGGGATGCATAGAAAATTTCATTTTAACAGAGCATGTAACCAAGTGACATAAACACATAAAAGAAGCAGAAATCGAATGCAACCATGATATCGAAGGAACATAAACAATTTGATAACAGAGTTCACCCAGTGTGGTCTACATCTTTGGGCCTTGCTCAATGTGGGGGCCTCTTTCATTAATTGGTAGTGAAATCAAATTACCAGAAATAACAAAATGACACCTTATGCCTCCACTTCCATGGATTGACTAAAAATGTAGACCTTTGCTGAAGAAGTAGACTGCACGATTGGATTCCTCGCGAAAAAATGTGAAGAATGACTATAAAATTGACCATGTTCTAGTTTGGTCAAAATCTGGACCCCTGGGAATCTTAAAGACTCCCTAAAGATTCTTCCCTGTGTGTTGACCAAAGTTCATCTTCCTAGATGATGAAATTGACTTCACCGCTGCATTCCTTATGGAAAAATGAATAAAATGAGTATAATCTTGGCCTATTTCTATTCTAGTGATTTCGAAGGCCCTAAGGAGTCTAAAGATTCCTTGCCATATTCCTTGGAATATTCCTAAGGAATATTCTTCAAAATATTCTCAAACTTTGGCTCTCAAAATATGTGCCCAAGGAGCACGATTCTGACATGTGGTAAGGTTATGCTACTCTACGCTCGGCAGGCTCCTCTCCCCTTGTCACTCGGTTGAAGGGCTTTAAGTAATGTTTATCGAGATTGTAATTAATGTTGGGTCGTTTGGAAAAATAGTTGTCGGTCCTTGTTTACGTCAAGTGGGAGTCAGGAGTTCAGGGGTTCAAACCCCATGACTCTCATCATTGTTATTTTATTATACAAAATAGAATTAACGGTGTGAAAAACAAGGACCAACACTAATCATTTGATATATATAACATACGATGCTACCACCCATTGATCCGGTTTGGTAGGTTTGACTGCTAGTCAACTTGCTGGTAATATATTTTTAAAATATATTTGAAATTAGATCGTAAAGGGTTTTTTTCCCGTTGATGGATTTTGGGGCCACTGGGAATTTTAAGTAGGCAAAAAATTCATCATTGCTAGTCACCAAACCAGTCCAAATTGTTGCTTCCTTAGCAAAATCCAATGACACTGACTGAACTACCACAAGTAGCATCCTAATTGGTCTGTGCGACTAACTGGGAGGCTATCCGGGCTACTTACATCAACTTCCACATGGCGCATTTTGGTTGGCTCTCCCTCATTCGTACTTCCACATCACCTACTGAAATCATCATCCTTAGCACTGATGTCAGCATGCCAAGTGTCCCTGCATGTAAAAAATTTATTTATTTTTGAAAAACTTCAACGGGCCATAACTTCTTCATAAAATGTTGGTTTGATGTGTCATTGATGCCATTGGATTTAGAATGATGAGGTATTCAATTTGAGACTGATTTCTATGCATTTTGAGGACTTTAAGAATCAACCTTTCAGGATCCTTTTGGATCATTCCTCCCTACTAATGCGATTTTGGGTAGCCAAAAGCTTTATTAGTCAATTGGAAAGTGAGGGAGTTTCTCCCTCACTTTATCTTTTTCAATTTAATGAGCCTTACTTAGATTCATTCCCTTGAAACCAATACGAAGGTACTCCATGTCTCCCCATCATGAAGTCCTAGTTTTCCTATTAAGAATGATATCTTCAAGTAGCTTTTCCAAGTATTTAGGTGCAAAATAATCCATTGTAGGAACCTGTCGAACCTCTTCGGCATCCATGATCAAAGGAGGCTCATAGATATTCATGTTTTCAGCATTCACCACTGAGTACATCTGCATGTATACTAGCAAGTTGAGACGAAAATCATTATCCCCAATCTTCTATAATATGGTGAATGGACCATATTAGATTGACCTCAAATTCTTTCCTTTGCTTTTCATTCTGTCTTTATTGATTTGGAGCCACACATTGTCCCCAACCTGGAATTGGTGATTAACCCAGTGCTTGTCATCATGAGCCTTGTATTGGGCTTGAATTTTCTCCAATTTCTCCTACACTGCCTATTGAATCATCTGAATTTGATGAATGAAATTTTGTGCCTTGTCCCTGTCATTTGTCTCATTTGAATCTTCATCTCTCCCAAATACCATGTCCAAGGGATCCTTTGGAAAATATCCAAAGCATGTCTTGAATGGTGAGCTATGTGTGGATGAATTCATTATCCTGTTTTATGCATGTTGTACATAAGGAAGTTGCTTGTTCCACAACTTGGGATGCTTGCCTCAATAGCCCCGGAGTAGATGTATCACTATGTCGTTGACAACCTATGTTTTCTCCTTAGTCTATGGATGAAATGTTGTACTCCTCTTCATCTTGGTGTCCATCATTCTCCATAAAGTCATCCAAAGCTCTCCAAGGAAACAAGAGTCTCGATTAGACACAATGGATGTGGGCAACCCAAAGGGACCCATACAAATTGGAAGAAGGGATGAGCAATCTGCTATGCAAGGATCTACTTTTTACAAGGCATTAAGACACACATTTTGCTAAAATGATTCACAATGACATACAAATTTCATGACCTCTCCTAGACAAAGGAAAACTGCCTAAAAAATCCATTGAAACACTTTACCATGGATGACTTAGAACAAGGAGTGGTGTGTAGAGCCCCAATTTTCTATTAGTGGGCTTGCAAACTAAACATAATACACATCCCTTTACATATCGAGTCACGATGTTTTTCATGTGAGGCCAATGAAAAAACCTCTAATAATGACACAAAGTTTTCCCTCCACCAAAATGACCCAAAACAAGAGAGGCATGTGCCTCTCTGATTACATGTATTCTTTCATTGGTGGGGATACAAAGTTTGCCAATATGGTACAACAATTTTCCCTATAAATGGTAATTTTTTACCTATGATCCATGAGTCAACTTTGCATAAATCTCCTCAAAATCTTCATCATCAACATACTATTCAACATAACTTTGAAAATATAAATAAGCATTTTGCAAAACTATAAATCAAAAATAGGAGTGAGAGAAAGCATATCTTCCACTTGGTTGCTAGTGCCCTTCTTGTATTTTATTACTAGGTGAAACTGTTGAAGGAACCCCGTTCACCTACAATGACATGCAGGTTGAAGCTTGGTTTGTGACTGGAGATACTGCAAGGGCTGGTGGTCAGTGTGAATGATGGTCTCCTTGCCAATCAAATAGTTCTTCCATTTCTTCATGCTTTGGAGTAAGTCATACAACTGCTTTTCATATGTGGGATAGTTCACAACAACTTGGGAGAATGTCTCCAAATGGTAACATACCCACTGGCATCTATCTCATCAACACGACTCCCATAGCATACCCACTGGCATCTGTCTCAATCTCAAAAGGCTGTTGGGGGTTAGGTAAGGCCAAAAATGGTGTGGTATTGATCTTATCTTTCAGTGTATCAAAGGATTTCTACTACTTTCCTCCCCACTAAAAGGTTTTTTAATGCTTGTAAATGCATGCAAGGGGGATGCAATGGAGGAGAAGTTGGCAATGAATCTTCCCCATCATTGTACTACACCCAAAAAGCCACCAACCTTTGTAACATTAGTTGGTTTAGGCCACTTCATAATCACATCAACTTTAGATGGATTTATTTTTAACTGTCCACCTCTAATAATGTGACCCAATTAAACCAAAGATTTCTTATAAAATTCACACTTAGAAATTTTGAAATACAATTTTTCTCTTTGCAAAATGTAAAGCACCTTTTTAAGATGACTCACATGATCTTCCCATGTTCTACTAAAAATAAGAATGGCATCAAGATAGATAAGAAAAAAATCATCAATAAAAGGTTTGAAAATGTCATTCATCACCCTCATGAATGTTGTGGGAGCATTGCATAGTCTGAATGGCATCACCATCCATTTAGACAACCCATGTTTTGTCTTGAATGCAGTCTTCCATACATCCTGTTCTGCAATCCTAACCCGATGGTAGCCGTTGCACATGTCCAATTTTGTGAAATAGATAATATTTTTCAATTGATCTAATAAATCATCAATGTGAGTGAGAGGGTACCGATTATTCACCATTATTTTGTTGAGTTCCTTGTAGTCCATGTATATCCTCCATGTTGCATCCTTCTTTGGCGTCGACACAATGGGTGAGTCGCATGAAGAAAAAAATTGTCTTATGACCCCTTGGTACAGTGATTTCTACACTTGTTTCTTTATCTCCTCCTTCTCAATGGCTAACAACCTATACATACCAATATTTGGTAAAGGAGCATGTTGCTACAAGTAAATTTTATGTTGGATCTCATGCTTTGGAGGCAACCCACTTGGTTCCTGAAAAATCCCATTATAGTTAGAAATAATTTCATACAATTATTTTTTATGAGTGGGATCACAACCTTGGAAAGCTTTAAATGTCTCCGCATCTTTTTCTCTCACAATCATGAGCATGCACCCTTTATTGGAATTGATCAATCTTTTCATCTAACCTGCACTTACAAGACTTGCATTGATCTTGGCACGATGAGATCTAACAATGTATTCCAGCCCATGTTTTTTGATATGATACTTTTTTTCATGGGGAAAGAAAATGGCTTTCTTGTCATACAAATATGGACTTCCCAATGAAATGCCATAGATATCCAAAGGTACAAAATCATGTTCAACCTCATCTACTAGTTTGGATTAAATCACAAATCTAGCCCTACACTGTTTGGTTACATGTAATTTGGATTTGTCACACACCCAACCAAGAGGGTACGGTTTCAAATGAGGCTTGGTCTCCACCCCTAGTTTCTTAACCAAGGATTCTGAAATCAAGTTTACTTGTGAGACTAGATCAAACAAGGTTTCCACTTTAGTATGTTTCATCACAACTCTAATGTGTAAAAATTCAGTCCTATTTCGTTCATTAACAAGAGACTCATTTGAAGAACTTGTACTTGCATGCAATTAAAAATTTTCATTAGCATGAAGAGAAAGGTTACCTTATATTCCCATTGTTTTGGTATATGTCTCATCACCAGAATCAAATCCAAGGTCCTTTTTCATAGTTTCTACCGTCTTTTGCTTCCTCTTTCCATCAAATCTCTTCGGCTTCAAAATTGGATGCAACTTCTAACAATGTTCATCATCATGGCCTTCCTTATTGTAATGTGTGTAAGATGGATTTTCTCCTTCTTCTTCTTTGGTTGTAGCTGCCTTCTTGTCCTTTCCCTTGCCTTTTCCTTTGAATTTGCCATTACAAAGTTTGAAATATGATTTCTTGGGTTGATCTTCTTTGTCATTCTCTCCCCTGCTTTCACGGTGAATGGTCCTCGCATTGGCCGCATCAATAGTAGTAGGCTCAAAAAACAATAAAGAATGCCTGATGTAACTATGTAAAGCACCAATATACTTTGTTACAATTTTTGATGAATCAAGTGAAATGCCCAAGTTTAAATCTTCTTTTCTAAACTCTTATGTGAATCTCTGTACATTTTGACCCTTTCCTTATCTCAAATATTTCCATTCCATTAAATATTTTTGTCGATAAACCAAAGGATATAATTGATATTTTAATGTAGAAACAAAATTGGACCATGAAGAATGGAGATTACCCAAGTTTTTGGTACCTTTTTGTAACTTTCTCTCCCACCAAATGAGAACGGTGCCACTCAGCTGAAGAGATGCTAATTGTATATTGGACTCATCTTCCTCAATCTGTTGAATCCATTAATAGACATCGATATGTCTATTCCAATTGTTTAACTTTGTTTGCATTACATTCTCCATTATATGTGGGAAAATCAAACTTTACATATATCTTAAAAAATGGATTTTTAGATGCATTCTTATGATTCCCATTAGAATGATGAGAAGAGGAAGAAGAAGAAATGTTACTAGAAGATGGAGAGGGAGGGGGATCTTCTCCTCCACCTCCATGGTTTACTGAGGCATGATAATATATATATTTATTCTTATGCTTTATTTTCTTCCCATATTATGCAAACAATTTGTCCACTTTCTCTGCTATGGTGAAGAAGATCTTGCAATAATTTCTCTCTTCCTCCAATCAAGCTTCCTCATCTGCCATGTTTCATCTTTGTAAAACAGACCCCACTTCAGGATCAAAGGAATTGAGTTTTCCTTCACCTCTTTTGAGCTTGTTCTTCATTAGCATTCACTCATGCGACTCGTGTCAAGAAGACCTGCTCTGATACCAAACTTGATCCAGATATTTTACATTAAGGGTGAATACAAAAATTCACTTTAACAGAGCATGCAAGCGACATAAAAAAATCAAAGAAGCATAAATAAAATGTGACCATGAGATCAAATGCACATAAACAACTTGATAACAGAGTTTACCCAGTGTGGGCTACGTCTCTGGACCCTTCTCCATGTGGGGAGGCCTCTTTCATTAATTGGTAATGAAATCAAACTAAAAGCAATTACAAAATGACATATTATACCTCAACTTTCGGGGATGGACTAAAAATGTAGAGCTTTGCTGAAGAAACAAACTGCATAGTTGGATTCCTAGTGAAAAATTGTGAAACATTATTATAAATTTGACCCTGTTTTGGTTCAGTCAAAATCTAGAACCCCGAGAAGCTCAACGATTCCCCAAATATTACTTCTCATGTGTTGACTGAAGTTTGACTGCCCATATGATGAAACTGACTTCATCATTTCATTTCTTGGGGAAATTGAAGTAAAATGAGTATAATCTCAGCCTATTTTTGTTCTGGTGATTTCAAAGGCTCTAAGAAATCTAAATATTCCCAGGGAATATTCTAAAATTTAAACTCTCGAAATCCATGCCCAGTGCACACGGTTCTAGGATGTGGCAAGTTTTTTCTCCTTTTCACTTGGTAGGCTTCGCTCCACGTGTTCGCTCCCCTTAGCGATGGGTTGAACTTATTTAAGTAATGTTTGGCCAACATTGTAATTAACGTTAGGCTGTTTGGCCCAACGGTGTTCAATCGTTATATAAATCAAGTGCGAGTTGGGAGGTTAGGGGTTCAAACCCCATGACCCTCATCATTGTTATTTATTTTATGGAATAAGATTAACTGTAACATTTTTTTAAATATATTTTAATTTAGCCCATAACAAGCATTTTTCCCACTAATGGATTTGGGGGTCACTGCGCATTTTAAGTAGGCAACAATTTGTTGCTTTCGCCCACTCGACCAGCCGAAGTTATCGCCTCCTTAGAAATATTTGGTGTCGTTGACTGGGTTGCCACTTGTCATGTCTTAATTGGTCTATATCTCTGACTAGGTGGCTGATGGGGCTGCTAAAGTCATCTACCACATGTCGCATTCGGGTTGGATTTCCCTTGTCCGTACTACCATGTCACTTTCTGACATCATCGTATGTACAACTAATGTCAACATGCCAAGTGTCCCTGCCCGCAAAATTTTTAGATGTTTTCAAAAAACTTCAGTCAGCCATAACTTCTTCATACGATGCCAGTTTGAGGTGCCATTCATGCCATTTGATTTAGAATGATGAGCTCTTCGATTTCAGACTAGTTTTTCTATGCTTTGAGGACTTTGAAAATTCAGCCTTTTAGGATCCTCTTGGATCACAAAAGGTACCAATTGATCTCCAAAATACTTTTTATTAATGAGGCCTCTATTTTCTTCAATTTTCTATTATTTTCCTTCATTTTCCTCCCGACATACAATGTATTACCTTTCACCTTCCTTTTCTCCTAATTTCCATTATTTTCATAAATGAAATGCCAATTGATTCCCCATGCCTTTCCAAATCCTTTGCCTTTGCAAATTTCCTTAGCCATAATAAACCAAATGAACACCCACACTAGGATGTTTGGCCCAACATTTAGCTTATAATATGTGTCCCATGACCTTGGTTATTTTTTTTCCTTTGCTAGCTTTATTACGGGGAGTTTTGACCAGGGTTGTTACATGATACTTATGGGATGGTCATTTACTCATTAGATGTAGTTGAGTAGTTATGTATTGAGATATACTATCACTTCTGGAGTGCATGGATCCTCTATAATTATTCCTTCTTGCATGAGGTTTTCATATTTTCTAATGTCCTGAACTTTGTCCATTTCTTGTTTTCCTTTGTGTTTTTTTTTAGACTTTGTAGGAAACGAGTATTTATTTGGTGTTGTTCCTCTTGTTCTTTTATTATTATTTCATTTTCATCTTTATAAATTTACACTTACATCTTCTAACTCTTCATAGTCTCCACCAACTTCACTTGTTCTACCTTGCTTTTGTTCCCATTAGATTTATTCTCTTCATTACCTATAATGATATTTAGGCATTTATCTTATATTTCATGGATGTAGTCTCTTTGTGCATCTTCGATGTATATGATATATAATTCCTATACTTGGATTTATCTATTGATACCTCAAATTAAGTGAAATGTGCATACAATTAAACTATGTTAGATAAAAACAAACATTTATACAATTTTGGAAATTATATGTACGCTTTTCTACCCTTTAAGGCTATTGGTGGCATTTTTTCTATCCAATTCTATATTCTAGGCAGTTATATGTATTATTCTCTTCAACAAATTTCTAATGACTATTCATATGCCCCATTCTTATCTTTGAGAAAAGAGATATATCTTCTAAAGTTTTTCTAGTTTGCCCAATTTTGTCTTCTAATGATATATGCATCTTTCTACTATTTCCTAAAGATACGGATACTTATATTCCAATTTTGAAACTATGATTGGATTTTATTAACTCAAATCTTCCCACTTAATACTCCCATGCTCCGCTCAATGTTCTAAGAAATTATTTATGCCTCTTGGAATTGAGTGGGTACCTTCTTCCCCTTCCTATACTATTTTACGTGTAACCTACACATACTAAATCTAATTTGCACTTAGAATATGTCATTGGAAATATATTGTTGGGCTCTTTCTTTTAAGTAGCAAGGGTTATGTGTACATTGGTAACTAAATAGTTCCTTGTGAGTTCCAACAAAATATATGTTGTTTAGGGCAGAAGTTTAAGACCTAAAAAACATAGAAAATTATATAAGATTTTGCTGAGATGGCCTAATTATGTGGCCTTGACATGGCATCTAAGTCCATATGGAACCTCTAATTTCACCATGAAATTATATTCTTCTGTGAAATAAATAAAAGTATCATTATTGATCACTTGATTTTTTCATCGACAATCGACATAATCCTTCATCAATGATTGATCAATTCTTCTAGTGGAAAACTCAAAAGTTATTCCTTTTGAGCCAATTCCATAAAATCATCAGTGATAGACCAAGTCTTCTAGTGGAAAACTAAAAAATTGTTTCTTTTAAACCAATGCCTGAAGAATCCCATCATTTATTAGTATATTTCTTCTCATCGAGGGTTGGAAGAAGAAGTTCCATTGAAGGTTGACCAAAAGTTATCCATCAACGATTCCTCACGATGTATCGATAAAAAGTTGTGTCCAACATGTCCATAAATGATTTCACTAACCATTTTCATTGATGATTTCCTCTAATGTATCCATTGGTGACTCCACTTGAATTATCCATTGATGATACCTCCTAAACTATCCATCGATGATTCCACTTGAATTATCCATCAACACTTTCTACTAAATGTATCCATTGTTGAGAAATCTAGGGCATTCAAAGTTAACAATTTCTCTACTTGATAATTGCTTGTGATGCACTTTTACTTCTTATATTATAGTCTTTTCTTTGTTAGCTTATTAATGTTTTCTTTCATCAAGACAATTGCTAAAATGCATAATAAATGACAAGTCACACAAGATGTAGGCTTCTTCATCCAGGGCCAAAACCTCTCACTTTTGGAGAGGAAAACTTGATCAAAATTCTTCTTATAGATCTTGAATTTATAAGTACCAAGACCATGACGCATACCCTTGACTCTAGTATCCTCTCAAGAACCTTGTCACCAACCTTGATGCCATGCCTCTTCCTTCCTTCGTCTTTGTTCTTGATCTAGAACTACTCCTTTTTGGCTCCTTCTAGAGAAACTCGGTCTCTATCCTTTTCCACTAAGCCTTCACAACTTCCCTAGAGACTCTTGGTCTCTAGGTATTCTATAGAGAAACCCATTCTCTAGGTCTTCCCTAGAGGAACTCGGTCTCTACTTCGATCACCCAGAAGAGTCCTTCTCTTGCTGCCCTGGAAGAAACATTGTTGCCCCACAATAAAGTCACTTTCACTAGCCTAGAAGAAACCCTAACTTCGCATTACCCAGAAGAATCCTTTCTCTCCCTTCTTCACACTTCAATTCTCTTACTTCTTCTTAATACTTCCTTTCACCCTTTCTTCGCAATTCTTCAAGTTGAGTTGCTTGTTTGAATTATGTGTCTATAAATGAGGCCAATTTCGGCAATTTATACACATCTTCACTGGTTCTTTAAGCCAACTTAATAGCTAGATATTAGGCTGACTTGTTCTAGAATATTATTTCATCGTTGTTGGCCAAATTGAAGAAGTTAGGTGACACGTTATTGGAGGATACATTTACATAGATATGATGACCTTTTACAAAGTGTAACGTGACTTCAATACATGACAGACTCTTACATTTTATGCCTAGATGACAAATAAATCCTAAAGATTCTCAATGGGAGTCTTGACTCAAAAACAAAATCCTTTCTCATCAAACCCATGAAGCAAGTTAATAAAATAATTTGATTTTTCTTATATACATTTCATTACATAAAATCATATTTACATGTCATTATGAAGACAAAACCTAGTTACACTTTTCAACACTCCCTCTTAACTAGAGAGGTATTCATAATGGTACTTGGACTTTCTCAATCTAAAGAATCTATCATAAGAAGAATTAAGATTTGTAACTCATTTGTATAGAATCATATCAACCAATATTGTTATATAGCAAGGCCTTGACTAACAACTCCATCTCTCCACAAGGTATTGAGCCCAATGCTGGAGAGCCCAATGAGTTATAGACACACTCATCATTGTCTCTCTAGGAACATACCCCACCCAGGTTCTATCAATATATGCTCCATAAGAACTATTCTTATCTTGGACTCCCCATTCCTCAAAGAATATTGGTTCTCCATGAATACTCTTCCATGGGATTCCCTATCTCATCCCTAAAGAGTATTAGATGCCAAATGATTGCACAATTCTCCATTCTGTCTTCCCAGGTGCAGATCAGAACAACATGTATATCACTACTTTTAAACTAGGATTTTTTATTCCACTAAAGTAATGTACTCATTCCTATCACAGAGGACTATACCTAAGCTCTCTACTTAGGAATTTCCACATTTTTTCCAAGTAAGAAACTTTTTCTCAAGCTCCCTCTTAACCAGGGACCTATCGCAACTCCTTCATGTGAATGTCCTGTAACTACCAACAGCTTGAAGAGATCCTTCCTTTGATGTCATGCATTTATTTTTTATCAAGGATTCTTCATATTTGGGAACTTCTATGTAGGGCACATATCATCCATCACTTTTTATCCATGAGTCAATCACGTCCTTAACTCATCAGAAAGTGATCCATGAGATTTTCCATCTGGCTTTGCTTCATGTCATTCCACTTTAATTCCATATTTCATAAGGACATTACATCCTTCTATATGATATGTCTGGAAGTCATTTACAGATCTTCCCTTCAATAGTCCTACATAAGCCCAACCAGATGTTAGTTCAAAAATAATTAATGAACACTTCAACTCAAAATTACCTTTGTGATGATATTTCACCATGGCATATTCCTGTAAGTATCAGCATCCTGTAGGAACATCTCCCATAGATATCCATTGTCAAGGGTCTCTATCTTTTTCCAAATTCCATCAAATTCTTCACATCTTTCCAGGAGATATTCTAGTCACATCTTCTTGGACTTCAGATGTTGAATGCCTTCTACCATCGTTGCATATTATCACAATCTCTTCATGTCTCTTCACATACTTCATTCTCAAGAGCTTCCAATCAGAGTTCCTCAATCGTATTCAACCATCTCATACTTCATATGAGGACATATTATGTTGATTTCATATAGTGTGACTCATGCCTTCTGACATTCTTTCATAGGAGGAGATTCCTTTCCTTTAATCATGCTTCAAAATAGAAGTAGTGATCCTTGTTACTTGTAACCATGCAACATGAATTTATAATATCAAATACAAGCATACATACCTTATTTAGCTTTAGGTCATCTAGGTTTCTTTCAACAACTTCCTTCATTGAAAAGATCTTCAACCCCTTGATCTGCTTCATCTCTCTTGTCATCAAACAATCATGCCATGAATTCCAAAAATTAGAGTTTCTGATGAAACACTTGCTTTCTCTCTAGATCAATGAATCCTCAAATGAGGATTACATCTTGCATATCCTTAGTTAGCATATGTTTCCCTTTCAAATAGATGTATGATGAGAATTGTCCTTGATGACTTTTTCCTTTGATTTTTCAATTAGGTCACCAAGAGTTATATCCTTGAAAGTTGACTATCGAACATCCTTCATGTTTCCTATAGTGATGTCATGAGCTCTTATATCTAATGCTTTCTTGATGCCATCATGCATCTTATTTTTATTATAGCCATATCCTATAAAGTATAGGACCTATTACAAGAAATTTTGTGAGGAAGACTATCTCATTAGAGATCTCTTACTTCATCTTTTCTTGTACTTCATTTCTTCAGCTTCCTCCACTTCTTCAGTGATATGGGACTCTTTTCTTTCTTTTGATATTGCCCCTATAGGACAATCTATCTTTTAAAGTCCATAGTCTTTACTTCCAGAGCATTGAATCTTAGCTATGCTCTTCTTTCTTTTCTGAGGACCATAATATTCCAAAATTCCTTTCCTTCCAAAAAATGTTTGAGTCCTTTAACCTTCAACACTTTTTTCCTCAACTTGTATTCTTCTATCTTTCATAGAAACCACAAGTTGTCAAATGAGCTTACTTTCTTATCCCCATGGATATTTGTTACCTTGATCATTAGTTAATGCATTTTATATCAATGGTGATTATCTTCTTATTAACTCTCCTAGATCTCAGAGATGAGATATTATGAAGATATCCCTTCACCCTTTGAAACCTTTAATATATGATTATCATATCTAAGTGATAAGATTTTTCTATCGTGCTTCTAGAGAAAATTTCTCCCATATTATCATATATTTCTTTAAATGTCTCTAGCTTGGCTACATAGGAAATGAGTGAATCTTTGATGGACTCCTTGAGAATCTTTTGAGCCTTGAGATCCCTTTCCATGTAATTAGACAATGCTTGTCCTTTAGATGGATTTGAGACTTTCCCATGGAAATGGTCATTGAATTCATTTACTTCGAGGACAATGTCTATCCTTGTTTTCCAAACAAGGATGTTTGATATCCCAACCAGCTTTTGGACTTCCTTAAAACATGAAGTCATTTTTACTAGATTGTATTATAATAAGAGGTACTTACTTGAGAATATCAAATCTTCAACTTGATGTTGAACTTGTTGCTTCTTACTTCAATTATTTTTGTGAGGGATGACTGCCTTCTATGAGATCTTTTCTTCAATGTAGAGAGGATTGAATTTTGATTCAATATTTCTTAGATTTCAAGAGCTTCCACTTTCTTTGAAGTTCTTTTAGGGTTTCAATATTTCTACTTGCTTCCTTCTTCGATCTAGGGTTTCTTTGATGTAGATTTTTATCTTGTTGATAACC
This sequence comes from Pinus taeda, assembly GCA_000404065.3. Taxonomy (NCBI): domain Eukaryota; kingdom Viridiplantae; phylum Streptophyta; class Pinopsida; order Pinales; family Pinaceae; genus Pinus; species Pinus taeda. Next base: position 61,941 of record APFE030022158.1, read on the forward strand.
TTCAACTTGCTTTGATGCCTTCTATGAATATTGATTCTTGTGTGTCAGCGTTTTTTGACTGCCCCTTCTTGCCTTCAACACCTAAGCTCTGATACCATGTTGAGAAATCTAGGGAAATCAAAGTTAACAATTTATCTGCTTGATAATTGCTTGTGATGCACTTTTACTCCTTATCTTAGAGTCTTTTATTAGTTATCTTATTAATGCATTCTTCCATGAAGACAATTACCAAAATGCATAACAAAATACAAGTGACACAGTATGTAGGGTTCTCCAAACAAGGCCAAAACCTCTCACTTTTTGAGAGGAAAACCCAATCAAAATTATTCTTCTCGATCTTCAATTGATAAGTACCAAGAACATGATACGGACGCCTGACTCTAGTAACCTCTCAAGAACCTTGCCACCAACCTTGATGCTCCGTCTCTTCCTTCCTTTGCCTTTCTTCTTGATCTAGAATTGCTCCTTTTTGGCTCCTTCTTGAGAAACTTGGTCTCTATCCTTTTCCACTACACCTTCAAAGATTCCCTAAAGAATCTCGGTCTCTAGGTCTTCTATAGAGAAACTTAGTCTCTAGGTCTTCTCTAGAGAAACTTGGTCTCTACTTCGATCATCCAGAAGAGTCCTTCTCTTGTTGCCCTATATGACACATGCAAGTTCCCTCTGCGTGTAGAAATTTTGATTGTAGATTGACCTGATAATGCAATATAACTAAAGAAAAATACTTTAATCTACTTCTACAATAAAACTTTCGGAAGATTAATATATTTGAGAAAGATCAAGCTAGACACATATAACTAGAAGAAGAATCAATGCACATGAAACACAAAAGAATACTCTGGGGAAAGCCTCAGCTAAAAACCCTGCTATCTGTATTATCATACAAGTGGAAATATATCAGGATTACACAAAGATTTAGCTCTCACATCTAGCCAACTCTTAGTACAATCTCTTACTGATGCTCATAGACAAATAGACTACTCATATGCCTTCTCATATTCCCTCCAAGCTCCTATTTCCTTGCGCCATTTCTCCCGGGTGATCCTACTATTACCAAGTGTAATACTGATAACCCACATTGATCTCACACCCTATAAAACTGCGCAAATCTCAAGGAATGAATTCCTTCTGCATGGATGAGTTCTGTTTATAGGAAAAATCATGCAACTAATAGTACACTGTCCCTATCTTTAATCTCAACTGGGTCTTTCTATGAATAGACATGCATGAGTTGCTGATGAGAGAATCTTCGATTATCTAGAGTACACTAGTTGGATGCATGCATGCATTAACTGACTAAACTCACAATTAGTTCCTCAAACAGTTTGGAACTAATTTAACTGGACATAACTTAGTAAACCAAGCTAACTAATTACAACTCAAATATAACTCATCCTTATCTCCTTAATTAAGGGATAATCTCATTAATTTAAGGGATAACTGTTGCATGACTTCACAAAGACTTCTAGCTTGAATTTCTCCAACTAATTAACTCAAGATAAAATAATTAATTATTTTCCAAGCAGCTGGTGAGACTAAATTCGAATTTTAATTTTCAATTTTAATTCAAGGACAAATTAAAATTGGAATATTCTTGTTATCACATTTCAACACTCCCTCTCAACAAGAAAGGGATTATCTGCCACCCCGATCATGTCTCTATGGAACTCGAATTTACACTTTGACAATGCCTTTGTGAAAATGTCAGCATCTTGCTCCTCAGTCAAAATATACTGCGACAACATGATCCTCTTCACCACATAGTCTCTGAGATGATGATACCGAATGTCAATGTGCTTGGACCTATCAAGAAATACTAGATTCTCAGAGAGTTGATACAAATCTGATTATCATAATAGATCACAGTTGGATCCATCCTCTGATTAAGCAAACAAACTAGAATTTTCCACATCCAAATGGCCTCACATGAAACTTGACTTGCAACCATGTATTCAGCCTTTTCCGAGCTGAGTGAAACCGACCTATGTTACCTGCTATACCAAGAAACTGCAGCTGACCTAAGGTTGAAAATTCCTCCTAATGTGCTCTTCTGATTTGATAGACTCCCTACCCAATCTGCATCAATGAAGCCCTGTAGCTTCACTCCCTTTGTCTGTCTCTACCATAATCCATACTGAGATGTGCCTCTGAGGTATCTCAAAACATGCTTTGACACCTTCTAAAACATCTTGGTAGGCTGAACCATTGCTTGAATCAGTTGATTCACCACATAGCACAAATTTGGTCCTGTGTTCACTAAGTACATTAGTGAATCCACACGCTGCCTGTACATAGTAACCTCTACTACTTCTGTTGAAGTAGCATCCTCCTTCCTCCAGTTACCTGCTAGAAGATTTTGCATGGGCTTTCACTTCTCCATGTGCAATCTCTTGAGTATCTCGTTAGCATACTTGCCCTGAGACACAAACAACTCCCCATACTTTTGTCAGACTTCCATGCCAAGGAAGTAATGCATGAGACCCATGTATTTCATCTCGAATTCTCTTGCAAGGTCCTCCTTGCAAGACATGATCAAATGGTCATCACTTGTCAATATGAGACCATCAACATAAAGCACATTGATCAACTACTTACCTTTCACCATGATGTGGTACAGGTTCACATCCGCTTCACTCTTTGTGAAGCCCAACTTGGTGAAGTAGTTGTCGATCTTGGTGTACCAAGCACGAGGTGCTTGCCTCAGCCCGTATAAAGCTCTATTGAGTTGACACACATGCAACTCACAATCGAAGGTGTCAAAACCTTTCGGCTGCTCTATGTACACCTCTTCCTCAATCTTGTCGTTGAGGAATGCAGTTTTCACATCCATTTGATGGATCTTCCAACCCATCTGTGCTGATAGTGCCAACATCGATCTGATCAATGAGTACCTTGCTAAAGGAGAAAAATTCTCATCATAGTCGATCCCCTTGACTTGTGAGAAACCACGGGCAACAAATCTTGTCTTATGCTTCTCCACACTACCATCATCAGCTTACTTTACCTTGTAAAGCCAACGGGAACTCACGAATAACTTCTTCTTTGGTCTTGGAACCACATCCCATGTTGGGTTGTGTTATATTCTTTCCACATAGTTAACAGGGGGTTTGAGGGGTACCCGTAACCCCACTTTATGGGGTCCAGGGCAGCGCCCCGAAAAATTTTGGTTTTGGACCCTATGTTAGGTTGGGTAGACCCACCTATGGTTTGTGCATGATTTTCGCACATGTTTTTTGGACGCGATGGTTTTCGGTCAATGGTTTTGGATGCGATGGTTTTCGGTCCATGGTATTGGATGCTTTGGCATGTATAAATATGTATTGTAACATTGAAAGGAATATAATGAAAAATCAAGCTGGTAGTCCCGGTTTTGGGATCCAATGGGAAATCTTTGTGATATGTGTTTTATGTGTTATGCTCTTGTATTTTTTATTTTTCCTGTGATTCATAATTCGTATGCAGGTAATTTCTGTACGGGGTTAAAATCTACATTTGGTATTAGAGCTATTTTGGCTTCAAGGGGATGCCTTTGTTGCTGAGGGGTTTCGCTCGGACCTGTGGTAGACCCTGTTCAGTGGGAGATTTGCGAGATTGATTCTGGTGGTGAAAGAAGATGGCGAGCAGTGGAAAGATAGAGATTAAGAAGTTCAATGGCCAGAGTTTTGAGTTGTGGAAACTCAAGATGGAGGATCTGTTGGTGGATACAGATCAGTTGATCGTGGTAGATCTGGGTACTAAACCAACGGGAGTGACCGATGAAGAATGGAAGAAGTTGGATCAGAAGGCAAAGAGCACAATACAATTATGTGTCTCAGATTCAGTATTGCTGAATGTATCAAGGGAAGCTACGATGAAGGCTTTGTGGGACAGGTTAGGGACTTTGTACCAATCTAAGTCTCTGGTGAATAAACTGTTCCTGTGGAAAATATGTATAACCTGAGGATGAAAGATGGAGACTCGGTGACAGAGCATTTGAATATGTTTAATACTGTGGTAAGTCAGTTATCATCTATTTATATTAAAATTTCAGATGAAGATAAGTGCATCAGTTTGTTGTGTTCTCTACCAGATTCGTGGGATAGTCTAGTTATTGCAATAGGTAGTAATGCAATTGCTTTGCAGTTTGATGAAATAGTCTCAGCCTTGCTGATGGGGGAGATGAGACGGAAAAATATGGACAACAAGAATGGTGATTCCTTGTCTGTATGAGGATGGTCCCAGAATAGAAACAAAAATAAGTTATCGGGTGGGAGATCCAAATCTAGAGGGAGATCTAAATCTCCAGGAAAACCTATAAAGGTGGTGTGCTGGAAACCCAGAAAGGAAGGGCACTTCAAAAGGGAGTGTAAATCTAAAGATCCTGATAAAGGAAAGGGACCTGATGATGCTCCTTCTGCAGAGGCGAAAACCACCTTAGATGAAGGTGGGGATGTGTACTTGGCTTCTTCAAGTACACATGTAGATCATGAGGCATGGTTAATTGACTTAGGTGTATCCTTTCACTTCACTCCCCATAGAGAGTGGTTCTGCGAGTATGAGAAATACGATGGTGGTGATGTATTTTTAGGAGATGATAGGACGGCTAGAATCGTTGGTTGTGGAAAAGTAAAGTTGAAGTTGCAAGGTGGAAGGGTTAGAACCCTTCTGGGTGTTCTGCATATTCCTGCACTAGCCATAAATCTGATTTTTGTAAGCAAGTTCGATGATGCAGGTGTAAATACAATGTTCAAGAAGGATACCTGCAAGATGGTTCAAGGAGCACTAGTATTGATGTCGGGAGTTTGGATTGGAACTCTATACAAGCTGCAAGGTAGCATTGTTGTTGATGGGTGCAATAGTTCTATGGTTCTTGAAAATGGAGCAGAAAATCTAGTGGTCTCTAGACAGAAGACCATGCTGTGGCATCAAAGGCTTGGACATATTGGAGAGAAGGGCCTTCGAATACTTCATGGTAAAGGTA
>APFE030022158.1:66920-83248 GCA_000404065.3 Pinus taeda
TATAAGGATAGATTGTGATAGCCAAAGTGCAATTTTCTTGGCAAAGAACCCTACTTATCATTCAAAGACAAAGCACATTGATGTTCAGTATCACTTTGTGAGGGATATGATAGAAGACAAACAGGTGTTGCTGGTAAAGGTTGACACTTTGAAGAATACTGCAGATGCATTAACAAAATCTGTGAGCTCTGAGAGGTTCTCTTGGTGTAGAGAAACAATGGGTGTTTCAGGGCTGGAAAAATGACTAAGCTCTCCTATGGCCCCCTGTGGAAAGAAAACAACAAGTTGGAGATTGTTGGGTTGTGTTATATTCTTTCCACATAGTTAACAGGGGGTTTGAGGGATACCCGTAACCCAACTTTATGGGGTCTGGGGCAGTGCCACAGAAAATTTTGGTTTTGGACCCTATTTTAGGTTGGGCGAACCCACCTATGGTTTTGTGCATGATTTTTGCACATGTTTTTTGGACATGATGGTTTTCGGTCCATGGTTTTGGACGAGATGGTTTTTGGTCCATGGTATTGGATGCTTTGGCATGTATAAATATGTATTGTAACATTGAAAGTAATATAATGAAAAATCAAGCTGGTAGTCCCGATTTTGGGATCCAGTGGGAAATCTTTGTGTATACGTGTTTTATGTGTTATGCTCTTGCATTTTTTATTTTTCCTGTGATTTAGAATTTGTATGCAGGTAGTTTCTGTACGGGGTTAAAATCTACATCCAAAACAATATTAAGAACTATGGAGTCATACTCCTCCACCATAGTATCAACCCAAATCAGCGACTGCACTTCTTCCTCAAAGGAAGATGGCTCAGTTTCAACACATTCCCCAACAAGGGCCATGTATCTAGTGTACCTCTCAAGTGACCTCCTCTGTCTGCGCTGAGAAGATGGTTCTCCCACATTCTCTCTCGCATTCGACAATAATCTGTCATCTTCTCTTGTGTACCTCCACCCATCTCTGGAAGACTCTACCTAAGTGGATGTCTCCACTCTTGGAACCTCTGCATGTGGTTGCTCTGCATCATCTTGAGGCTCGTCCTCCTTAGGAACTAACAGTTCCTCCATAGCTTGTAGTTGGAGCTCCATCTCAAGGGAAACGCGCATGGCCGTCTACAAACATGAGATCTCTGTGAGCCACTGTCCTCCGACTGGTAGGAAAGTACACCCGATAGTTATGGGGTGTATCAGTGTACCCCATAAGTATCCCCAACTATGTTGTCAGCTCAAGCTTCTTCCGTGCATTCTTTGTCACATGACAATATACCGATGAGCGAAATATCCTAAAGTGACTCACATCTACTCTCTTACCGGAGAAGGCTTCCTCTGGTTTCTTCATCCCAAGTATGCAATGCAGGCTTCTATTCTACAAATATACCACTGTGTTGCATGCCTCAGCCCACAAAATAAAAGGTAGGCCTTGGTCATGCAACATCGCCTGTACTGCCCCTACAATAGTTCTATTCTTCCTCTCAGCCAACCATTCTACTATGGGTTATGAGGTGCCATCAACTCTCATTTAATTCCTACTACTGCAAAAAAAGCCTTAAACTCTTGAGAGACATATTCTGCACTGTTTTCACTTCTCAAGGCCTTGATCTTCTTCCCTAATTCTTTCTCAACGAATGATTTGAACTCACAAAACTTTGAGAAGGTTTGGTCCTTCTTCTGCATTAAATAAATCCAACATTTATGAGAATAATCATCAATGAAAATCACATAATACCTTTGCTTCATTGTGGATGCCATCAAGAATGGTCCACACACATCAGTACGAAATCACTCTAAGATTGCTTCTACTCGACCGTCTCGATCATGAAAGGAAGACTTGGTGTAATTTCCCAAGGTACAACCTTTTCACGTGTCAACTTGCTCAAGTTTACATTTGGGAAACCTTAGAGATATCTTCTACATTATCTTCAAGGCCCCATGATGCAAATGGCCCAACCGCCTGTGCCACAACTCACCAAGTCTTGGCTTTATACCAATTCTTCTTTTGAACTCAGTGCTACACAATCATCTACCTCTATTTTATAGAGATTCTTCACTCGAATCCCTATCCTCTTGGTCTAACCTATGGCTACGTGTCTTAGGAACGCCTTTCCTTACTGAAGACAACATCGTATCCTTTGTCCTCCAACATCGTGATAGATACCAAGTTCTTCTTCAGTCCAAGCACATACTTCACATCTATTAAGGTGATAGGAGCTCCATGCTCTATCTGAAAAGCAACTGTGCCCACTCCTAAAGCACTATACTTTTAATTGTCACCCATTTCTATGCACATCTTGAGGTATTTTGCCTCCAAAGTACTGAATAAACTTTTATCTCTGGTCATGTGGAATGAGGCTCCATTGTCAAGATACCAAACACAACCCATCATCGATGACATCGTGCATGCAATGAGGGTAAAGTCCATTTCGAACTGAGAGGCTAATGCTGCACCTTCCAATCCTTTCGAGGATCCCTTCTTGGACTTCTTCGATGGGAAATTAGTCGAATAATGTCCCATCTTGTGACAATTAGAGCTTCTCACTTTAGACTTGTAAACCTTCTTCCCTCCATTAGAAGAATTCAATTTGGAATGAGAAGCCTTCCCCTTCCCTTTCCTTGCCTTACTTGCTAAGGCCATATTTTCTTCATCATCATTGTTTGATGAAGAACCATCTCGTGTGCTCCTCCTAATCTCGTCCTGCATCAAAACCGACCATAGTCATTCCTAATCCGACAGTTTCTCCCTTCCATTCACAGAGTCCTGGTAGCTATTCCAACTCTTTGGAAGGCTGAGGAGAGCGAGGCTCACCATATCATCATCGAAAGTAGTTATTCCCATGCTACTAAGCTCATCTTTGTAGGTGGTGAGCTTGTTCAGCTATGTGGAAATAGTATCGCCCTTCTCCATCTTGATTCTTCAAAGCTTATCCTTGAGTGCAAATTTCCTTTGATCGCTACTGTTCTAGTAGAGGTCCTTCAATGTCTTCCACATTGAAAATGGAGTATCCTTCCCATGGAGACTTGAGACAATATGGTCTCGAACTCCCTCTAGGATGATCAGTCTTGCCTTTGCCACACACTTCTTACATTCAACCAACTCTTGTGCATTAGTTGAAGCTGGTTTTTGGATTTCTTGATTAATGAATTCCTTCAAGCCATTATCTTCTAATACAACCTCCATGCGATCTTTCCATGCTATGTAATACAAGCTACCATCCAAGGCATAGTCGAGTCTCAAGCCATTGGACGCCATTAGCCAACCTTGAAGTATGATAAGAATTCGATTTTGTACCTGCAACCTTGAACTTCAAACTTCAAATTCTCTCCTCAGTTATTTTTAACAACTCTGATAACCTGACTCTGATACCATGTGGAAATTATGACTGTAGATTAACCTGATAATGCAATATAACTAAAGAAAAATACTTTAATCTACTTCTACAATCAAACTTGGGGAAGCTTAATAGATTTGAGCAAGATAAAGCTGAACACATATAACCAGAAGAAGAATCAATGCACATGAAACACATAAGAATACTCTGGGGAAAGCCTCAACTAAAAACCATACTATTTGCATTATCATACAAGTGGAAATATATGAGGATTACACAAAGCTTTAGCTCTCACAACTAACTAGTTCTCAGTACAATCCCTCACTGATGCTCACAGACAAATAGATTGCTCATATGCCTTCTCCTCTACCTTCCATGCTCCTATTTTCTTGCACTATTTCTCCTGGGTGATCCTACTGTTACCAAGTGTAACACTGATCACTCAGACTGATCTCACACCCTGTAAAACTACGCAAATATTAAGGAATGAATTCCTTCTACATGGATGAGTTTTGCTTATAGGAAAACTCATGCAACTGATAGTATGTTGTCCCTGTATTTAATATCAACTGGGTTTTTCTTTGAATAGACATGCATGAGTTACTGATGAGAGAATCTTCAGTTATCTGGAGTACACTAGTTGGATGCATGCAAGCATTAACTAACTAAACTCACAATCAGTTCCTTAAACAGTTTGGAACTAATTTAACTGGACTTAACTCAGTAAAATGAGATAACTAATTACAACTCAAATATAACTGATCCTTATCTCCTTAATTAAGGGATAATCTTCTTAATTTAAGGGATAACTGTTGCATGACTTCACAAAGACTTATAGCTTGAATTTCTCCAACTAATTAACTCAAGACAAATTAGTTAATTATATTCCAAGCAGCTGGTGAGACTAAATTCGAATTTTAATTCAAGGACAAATTAAAATTGGAATATTCTTGTTGCCACATTTCAACACTGCGGACGGAGGAAACCCCTCTAGTCTTAGAGTGGGTCTAGTCACAGTAAAGACAATACCAAATCATATTTCCTTAGAAAGTTGATGCCATGAAGGCTTACCTTCAAATCGTCATTTGATGAAGTCCCTATTGTGTTGCTCTAGCTGTCATTCTTCTAATCACTTGTACCTAAAAAAAACATACAGAGTGCAACCACGAACATAATAGAGTACGACAAAAACAATCCACTTAAAGAGTCAAGGAGCTTCAAGATATCGATATGCAATTCAACATAAGGTATAAGAAATAAGTTGTTGATTTTTATTAATGTAAATAAAAGTAGAACTTACAACCAAACCTTGATGTCATAAGCCTCCTTGAAGGATCACGTCAGCATGTCTCCGCAAGGATTCACTCATATACAGTCTCCCAAAATATGAATAACTCTCTCTCCTACCCAAAATGCTAATGCTAGAACATTCTTACAATCAAGCCAACTCCACTCAAAACCATCCCAGGCTAAGTTATATAAGAGGCTACTTCCACACTCTAGCAAAACTCTCTACTTTTACTACTGAATTCTTGAACTCTAAAGCTAGTTGATCTCAGTCATGGAGGAAGTATTTATAGGAGGAGAAGATTCCATAAGACATGGGATAAAGAGCTTATCCCTTTGAGAGGTTGCACAAAAGGTGGAACAACCATCCCAAAGGAGAGAGGCGAGCTCATCTAGTCCAACAACCAACCCTAGGATCGCCCAAGAAGCTGTTACACTTTGAAGCTTCTACAAGTTGTTTAAAAAACTTGCCAAAAGTAGCTCAGAGAAAGTGCAACACAGAGATAGAGCTAAGACTTCACTAGGTCTAGTGAAATCTTGGCCACATTCACAGGTTGAACAACTGTTGTCTTGCAACAACCCAAAAACATAGGTAAAAAGGTGTTTGCTCCAAGAGTAGTGAACTGAGGTATTCTTCTTAAGATGAAAAGGAAGAAATTGACACATAATTTGCAACATGACACAAGGCAGATGTCAATAACACAGGCTAGTAGTGTCTAGGATCAAGGAATGTAGGGTCAGTGACAAATTACTGTGTAACATATGCCCCATAAAGCATGGAGGCCGAGAGAGTGGGAGGGATGAAATGATTTATGAATCCATAACCGAAACATAAGACCATCACTGAGAACCTGCACATGCAAGTATAACTGATATCTCTGATACATGAATACATAGTGAAAGGAAATACATGTGCATAAGGCATGGGCACAACCATCTAGAAGATAAACATAAATGATCTGTGGTATGGATGTAGCCATCCAATCAAAAGGACCATATAAAAGACTCAAGTATGGTTGCAACCATCTAATCAAAAGAGTCATGTATTAAATAATGAGCCAATCCACGCAACCTGGACTTGTGTATGCTGAGCTCGGGGTCTTGAATCCCAACCTGATCAAGGTACAAGTTCTAATATGTGAATAGATGTGCTGAAGTCAAGCATACTAGAAAATCACTTGATTATCGGCTAATGATGTAAACCATTAACAAGCATGAGAGAGACCCTAATAATGTTAATGGTCCTTAAGGTACTACTAGTACAATCCACGAAGTGTGCAGAATGATCTAAAGTCAAACACCCATGAAGTCACCTGATCGAAGGCCAATAATGAAAGCCCATCGTCGAATGTGAAGAACTTGCCATTAAGGCATGCAAGCCCCAAGGTACTAGAAAGGAGTCTCTGAATCAACTTCCTGGATAATGAGCTGAAGTCAACAGGAAGAGATCAATCGAAGGAGGGCCATATGTTTCCCACATCATCGATGCGAGACAAAGGAACACGTTGAATGTGGATGAGACAAAGAATTTGAGGAAGGTGTGTAAGGATACAAATTGCAGAAGGATTAAGCTCTTGAACATATCAGCGACACGACTCCGGAGTTTGGCAACATTTTGGTACCAAGGGATCAAAGGTCATGAGGATGCGGCAAGGATCAGATGGAATGAGGCAAAATGGATAACCCAAAATCCGGAAGGCCAACGATAAGGTGAGGATATCCCAACCCGACACAAAGTAGAAAGAGTGTTGATGTTCAAGAGAAACAAGCTTCCATAATAATTAATACAACCAACATAATACTTCCAAAATTTCCCCCTCCATTTCTAGCGATTACACTAATTATTTTTGAAACACAAGCTTGAAGGGGATAACATATGCTTGTAATGTAAGTTTGTCCTTCGGACAAATCTGACCTAGTAAATTTTAATGAGCTCTAGGAAGGAGAAGTTCAGTCTCGTCATGATGACAAGTCGAATGTCATCAGGGTTTAATGAGTCCGACATAGGTAAAACTTAGAGTCTTGTTCATATTTAGAGAGTTTGAAAAAGACACGGAAAGTAAAACTCCAAAGGTCCCTTTTCATAAATTTGTCCCTCGAATCCGAAAAGGTAGAAAACAATAACCAAGGGAACCTATTAACCATGATAGATCAACGTATACCTTTTTCGTAAGTAATCTATCCCAGTCCATAAAAGGGGTAAACTCATACTAGGTAGATGATGCTTCACAGCCTTTAATGAGTTCAAAGTGACAAGAGCTCAACAATCTTTTCATGTCTCGAGAGTCAGAAAAGAGCTTAAATATGACTCCAAAAGGGACTTTTTCATGTTTTTACCGAGTCCAAAAAAGTATAAAATACAACTCGTAAATCATCGCCAGAGTACTTGGAACCTGTCGCTACACAAAAAGCAAGTGTAAGATCTGTTTTTGATGTAAATATGCATAAAATATTCAAAAATGGACCTAAAACCCTAACCTAAAACCCTAATTTGCCAAGAAGAGCTTATAAAAGGGCCATTTGGTAAAAAACAATTTACTTTTTACTTTTACCTTGGAGTGGAAAAAAATTACCCTTGTGCACTTGCAATTTTGGCAATTTATTGGAGGAGTTTTAGAAGCTTGTTTGCAAATCCGTCTGGTCCAGGTAGACGCCACACCTTTTCCCTACATTTTTAGACATAATGTACCTCATTTTTAAAGTTTTGAGTCATGATTTAGAGGAGGTTTGCAGACGGGAGTGTCCGCAGTGGTCAACGCGGGTTCCCAACTCAGGACCGTGAAGATCTTGATTTTCCAATGAAGGGAAAATGAGCTCTTCATGACTGTACACCAAAGGGTTGTGAAGAGCCCTAATTTTTTGAACCTTGGATTCTGGCTTAGCGCACCTATTTGAAAAACAGGCATGACGAGCGCCGAGAACCAAAATTCCTCAAAATTTGAGCAATTTCATGTGTTTTTAGCACAATTACGGCATTTATAATGAAATGTTTGTGCGTTTGCAGGGAGAAAATCATGGTGATTGAATGGATAGAGCAGGAACATAGAAACGATGATGAGTTGGCCATGGGGATCCAAATTGTTTGGATGTGCTTAGGAATTGCGAACTTCTAAAGTTTTTCATGGTGCCGTGCCTAAAATCACAACCCAATCTACTCCAATATCTCATTGGAGCATGGGATCCAAATGAAGGGAGATTCAACATTCAGGGGCAGGAATTAGAAATCGATGCCACCGACATATATTTCCTAATAGGGTTATCATGGAGGGGAGAAAGGCCCCGAATGACAGGTACTCAGATCACAGGAGAGACGATGGACATGCTCATCGAAAGGATGTGTCCAGAGGCACAAAAATTAGACAAGGGAGGTAAACTAAAGATCACGATAGTAGCTGACTTGTCCCTGCGAGTCCTCCTTTCCACCATCACTAGAGTAGTTGGTTTGCAGGCCCTACATGAGGCCACCAAGAATCAACTCCGGCTGGTTGCTGACTGCCTATACCCCACTGTATTCAAGTGGGCAGAGGCAGTTTAGACAACCTAAAAAGGCAATTGGCAAAATTCCAATGAGGTGATACCAAACAGTTTGGGTATGGATCAATCTTCGTACTGTTTATCCTAGAATGACTTCCCATCTTTCGGAGACATGAAGTGGTCATGGCAAGGCCACCACCATGGGAGCCAAGATCACTCATTGGGAAATATTGATGCCTCGAGGAGGCAGCGAGCAACAAATGTCGTCAAGACTAGAGTTCTTCGAGTGGCTAGATCGCCAACTCATTATTGCAGAGGACTGGCCATATGCCGGGACTAACTTCATAGGTGATCTAGACCTAGTACTTTCTCTTGGGGAACACTGTGATGATAGAGGTAACAAATTCATTTTTTTATTGTTAAAGAGTTTTGTAATTTTTTATGATATTATATATATATATATATGTGTGTGTGTGTGTGTGTGTGTGTGCTGACCATTATGTTTCAATCTTGTAGATGTTGGACTGGAAAGACCTTCAGGTTTGTCTCCCATTGCTCGCTGAGTCAAAAAGGAGTTCGAGCTACATCCTCATAGCGGAGACATGGAGGATGAGATTTCCCGTGACCTAGAGGGCTTGACAGAGGGGATCCCAGATTATGCGATATTTGAGGATGTCCCTCGACAGTACTAGTGACACACAACAGGGGTGTCGAACGGGATCCACCAACTGCTTAGATGTGTTGTTCGAGCAGTGGTGTGCTATAGAGAACATCACGCAGATTAGACCCCTAGGTTTATTTTCTGTAGTTTTGAGAGGCATGTTGTCTCATGATGTAACCTAAAGACATCTTTTTGAGCACTATGATGTGCAACACATGATATATATACATACCTATGTTTTGTTTTATCAACTTATTATGTCTCAATGTTTACTTTTACAAATGTCGCAAATTTCTATCTAACACATGATTTGCCAATACATCTGTTAATGTATTTAGTCTTATAGGAATATGTTGATATGTAATGAAATAAATATTCCTTTCTAGTGGATGAACATGTAAATATAACCTTAAAATCTAAGGGTTTCTAATACCCGTTGCGCTGAAGAACAACAAGTTGTGAATCTAGATTTATAATCAAGGCACGAATATTGAGGGCAAAAACGTCAGTCAATAGCCTAGTAACTGCACTATATTCAACGAGATCGTTTGTAGTACATCCTAGAAAAACACCTTGAAGATCTACCAACTCACTATGAGGATCATAGATAACCCATACTGCGGAGGAAAGATTCTAAGTACTGTGACAGGCACCATCATCGAAACTGACATAAGGTGCAACAGACATCTACATAAGAAGCAAAAGGACACAATAAGAAAAAAATGTTTACACAACACAATGTTGGCATTATGGCACAGGTTTGGCGCTATGGCACAGGTGTTGTCCTTGATTGCAATGACTTTTAGGATCTTGGGGTTGCCATCAAGTCCAAAGGGGGAGATTGTTGGCATTATGGCATAGGTTTGGTGCTACGACACAGGTGTTGTCCTTGATGGCAACTCACTCTGGTGACAGATCACAGTTCAGGCACTCAGAAAGAAGAAAAAGATATATATGCAGGTTCACTTTGACGAAGCCGCGTATACACACAGGTTCTGTGAATGAAAACAACGTATACGCAGGTTGGTCCAAACAAAGTTGCGTATACACACACTTTCATGCAAGGAAAAGCGTGCACATGAGGGAGAACTTATTTTTGGTCCGTGGTATTTAGTCCTTGGTATTTGAACCTATGGTTTTGGGCCATGGTATCTCGTCATAAGTGTTGATCCCAAGTATTGGGTCCATGGTATTGAATTGTTATGGTTTTTGGACCGTGGTATTGTGAAAGGCCTAAGGCTATAAAAGAGGAAGGAGATCATTTGGCAAGGCACCATCTGAATTATTGAAGATCTAATATCAGGCAAGATCTGGAATACTGGTGATTGAGTTATGGTCTAGATCTGAATAAAGGAGGAACCTGAGCGCAAGAAAAGGATGAGTTCTCTTAATGGGTCAAAATCTTAAGGCTTGAATAGAGGTATCTCTATATGATTTTGATCTGTGATATGTGGTGCACGCTTGATCTATAAATCTGATAATCTGGGTTAACTAATATCTAAATGTTCGAAAGAATGAATTACCCTTTACAGGTCTGTACGCAGGTTCAGTGAAGCAAAGGCGTGTATACACGCTGTTTTTGTAAGGGAAAGTTGTGTATACGCAGGTCAGTCTTGACACAGAAGTGTATACATGTTGTTTTTGTAAGGGAAAGTCACGTATACGTAGGTCGGTCTTGACACAAAAGCATATACACACTGTTTTTGTAATGGAAAGTCACGTATACACAGGTCGTTCTTGACACAGAAGCGTATGCACGCAGGTTTCTGAATAGTGAAGTAGCGTATATGTCTTGATTTATGTTCTAGCTGCTTCTATTTATTGCTATAGTGTTCTGGGTTCAGAAGTGGGGTGTGATTACTGTTACTATGATGTGGGTACAGTTGTCAGAGAAGTGTTTATTTTGATTCAATATTGATTGGTGAAAAGGTGATTGGTTGATGCAGAAATTCTTGATGTTTGATTGATGTTATTTGTGGATCCAGTCTGAAAATTTATGAAACATGCTCCCTGGAAGAAAGAGAAGGTTGTAGCCTTCTGCAGGTAGCATCCTACGTGCTAGTATCTCAACTAGTACAAGAACTAAGGGGGTTGTAGCTCCCTTCTACGAGAAGCTAGAAAATGAGAGAGGGTTATAGCTCTCTGGAGGTAGCAGCCTGCATACTGGTAAAGGACTGCACCAGTACAGAATCATTGTAAAAAGAAGTTTATAATTAAAAGAAGATAAAGATGACTTGCAGCAGGTGCTTTTCACCCACATTGGGTTTCCACCTTGTATCTTGTGTTCTTGTGTGTGGTTGTCTTCTGCTCTGTTTTACTGTTCCTGGTAACTGTTTATATGATTCTATTGCATAAATTAATGATCCACATTTGTAGAATAAAGTAAACTATAAATCTACATAGTATACATGGGTTTCCTTATCTGTAATTACGTATATATGCGGGTTCATCTAACTGAAGTAGAGTATATGTTCTGGGTTTGAAAAAGAAAACAATTGATCAGATAATACTGATTCACCCCCACTCTCAGTATTATTTCCAACAATTGGTATCAGAGCAGGTCCTTTAGAAGAAGCTTGATCGCTTGAAGGAAGATCTATAATCATGAGCAACTACGAGAGAGAAGCATCGACCAGGCCACCAACATTTGATGGGACCAACTTTATCTATTGGAAGGTAAGAGTCACAACCTATCTTAAATCTCTTGGTACAGAAGTCTGGGATATCATAGATACAGGGTATTTTTTTCCATCAGCAACTACTACAGATCCGGCTGAGAAGAAGCAATTTGAAGCAAATGCAAAGGCTGCCAACACTCTATTAGGGTGTCTATCTCAATCATAATTTGTCAAGGTTATGCAGTACAAAACCGCAAAAGAAATATGGGACAGGATCATGCTGAGGTATGAAGGAGATGAGCAGGTAAAACGAGCAAAACCTCAAACCCTCAGAATTCAGTATGAAAATCTCAGAATGTACAATGATGAAAGTGTGGCTAACTATTTCCTTCATATAGATGAGATTGTTAATTGTATGAAAAATTTGGGTGAAGAAATAAAAGAGGCTGTCGTGGTTGAAAAGGTTCTAAGATATTTGTCTCATAAGTTTTAATCAAAAGTTTCTGCAATAGAAGAAAAGGAGAATCTACAGAAAATTACCATGTCGCAGCTACACGAAATTCTAACCGCTTATGAAATGAGGAAAGGGGGACCATCAGACAGAAGAGAAGCTGCATTCAAGGCCTCAGGAAAAGGAGATTCCTATGATTCAGGACATATGTCAGAAGAAGAGGAAGAATCAAATTTTGTCAAGAACCTTCAATGAGGTGCTGGAAGATTCAGAGGTAAGTTACCTTTCAAATGTTTTTCTTGTGGAAGAGTCGGTCACTATGCTACCAAGTGTCCTCATAAAGATAAGTTTGACAAAGGTAAGGAACCTATTAGATGGAACAAGAAACATAATGTCAATAAGAAAATCTATTACACTCATGAAGGCAGTGATGGATTTTCAAATAGTGATGAAGACGAACAAAGTAATAATTATAGACTTTTAACGGCTTTTGAAGATGATGATTTCATGGATGTTATAGATGAAGAAGGTCTTTATGAAGAGACTTCTAAACTCAAAATTTGTTTAGAAGAGAAAAATATGATTATTGATACTCTGCAATTCCAACTGGCTGAAAGTGAAAAACATCATGAAAAGTTAGAATGTGAAATTGTGGGACTTAGAAAAGAGATTGAGAAAACTAAAGCTCTTAATCTTAGATTTGTTAAAGGATCTGAAACGTTAGATGAGATTATCAAAGTGTAGCATTCTCCTCTAATCAAGACAGGTCTGGGATATAATGAAGAAGCAACTCAAGCGCAGAAACCATCCACCTCCAAAAGTTATCTTGATGCAGTAAGAAGAAGTGAGCAAAGGCCCAATATAGATCACTAGGTAAATCAGGGACAATTTACCTCGAGAGTGAACAAATACTACCAGGTAAATCATGGGCAATCTACTTTAAGGATGAACAGAAGCTACAACCAGCCATAGGTAAAACCTTCTCAATTGGCCTCAAGAAAGAATTTCAATAGAAACTACAATCACTTGGATGGTAGATTTGATAATCGCAGGAGTTTATTCAATGACCAATGTTTCTCCTGTCATAACTTTGGTCACAAAGCAGCTCAATGTGTTGCCTATAAGACAATCATGACTAGAGAAGCTCAAAAACAAAGAAATATGACTGGAATCATGAAAAGGACCTACAATAACTTTTCCTCTCTTGAAAATGAAATAAAATGTTCTATTTGTAACAACTTCGGTCATGAAGATTTTGAATGCAGGAGCAGGTTTCGGTAGACAACTCAGAAGGAACAAGCCTCAAGTGCCAGAACATGGAGAATAAAGGAACTGCAACCAGAAAGATGTGGGATAGCCTTATATGCAGAAGGACAAGGAAATCAATGGTACATCGACAGTGGATGTTCGAAACATATGACAGGTGATAAAGAAAAACTTCAGGCATATAGTGCCTTGGAGAAGGAGAAGAAGGTTTCATTTGGAAATGACACCCCTACACTCATAAAAGGTAAAGGTTCTGTTATTTTAAAATAAAAGGTCAAAGAAGGAAATGTTATGTATGTTGATGGCTTAAAACATAATCTATTGAGTTTCAGTTAGGTGTGCGATCAAGGAATAGAAGTAATATTTCGATCAAATGGATGTAGTGTTCAGGATCTTGATACAGGAGAAACACTGATCAAAGGCATAAGAACTCCAAATAATTTATACATATTCAAAGAATGCCAAGAACAATGCTATCTGAGCAAGAATGATGAACACTGGCTATGGCACCGGAGGTTGGGGCATCTAAGCTTCTCACAGATAAGGAAAGCATGCAAATACCAGGCAGTTCGTGGTCTTCCAGACATCAGAATTCCTGACAATACAATATGAAAGTCATGTTAGTTTGGTAAGCAAACTAGAACTAACTTCCCTGAGAAGGAAGGATCAGCTAGCAGGCCACTTGAGCTCGTCCATACTGATGTATGTGGTCCGTCTAGGAAAAGGTCACCTCGGGGAGAAGAATACTTTATAGTATTCATTGATGACTATTCAAGGATGGTTTGGATAGGGCTTATGAAGCACAAAGATGAAGCCTTCAAAAAATTCAAATATTTCAAAGCTCTGGTTGAAAACGAATCAGATCACAAAATTAAATGCCTCAGGTCTGATAGAGGTGGGGATTTTACCTCAAATGAATTTTTCAATTTTTGTGAAGAACATGGAATAAGAAGAGAATTCTCTATAGCTAGGACTCCTCAGCAAAATGGAGTAGTGGAAAGGATGAATAGAACGGTTCAACAAATGGGTCGTGCTATGCTTGATGAGTCTAGAACTCCCACAACTTTCTGGGGTGAAGCTGTATTTGCTGCAGTTATTATTCTCAACAAAACAAACATCCAGGTGAACAACACTCAAACCCCTCATGAGCTCTGGTATGGTGAGACTCCTTCGGTAAAATATTTCAAAATTTTTGGAAGCAAATGTTATATCAAAAATACTGATGAACATCTTGGCAAGTTTGAACCTACAATAGATGAAGGCATTCTCCTTGGTTACTCTCCCCACAACAAAGCTTACAAGTGTTATAATAAAAGGCTTGGAAAAATTGTTGAAAGCATTGATGTAGTGGTTGATGAAGAAGAAAACACTCCTAGGCAGGTAATATCTTAATATTTCGAAGATGATGAGGACTATCCTTCAACATCAAATCAGAATTATGATGAAGAAGAAGCTCAAGAGGCACCAAAGGAACAGACAAGGATAGAAGAGAAGACTCCATCCAGATACGTTCAAAAGAATCATCCAGAAACTCAAATTTTGGGGCAAAAAGAGGCAGGTATACAAACAAGAAGAGTAATAGCAGAAGCTTCAAGCTATTTGGCATTACTCTCCTCCACTGAGCCACAAAATGTAAAAGAGGCATGCAAAGATGAATGTTGGGTCAAGGCAATGGATGATGAACTTGAGCATATTGAAAAGAACAACACTTAGGAGTTGGTTCCTAGACGAAAATATAAGAATGTCATAGGGACAAAATGGATATTCAAAAGCAAGTTGAATGAAAACGGGGAAGTTGTTAGAAATAAGGCCAGACTTGTTTGTAAAGGGTATGCTCAACAAGAAGGAATAGACTTTGAAGAAACTTGCTCCGTTTGCTAGACTTGAGCCATCCAGGAATGTTCCTTTCTCTCTCTAGCTTCAGAAATTCAAAGTATTTCAAATGGATGTTGAAATTCTGGCTTTCTGATGGAGACTTAGAGAGTGTACATTGAGAAACCAGATGGATTCATCTGGAAATGATTCCAAAACTTGTATGCAGACTTAAGAAAAGCTTCTCTATGGTCTTAAATAGGCTTCCCAAGGGCTTGGTAACTATCGTCTGGACAAATACTTCACAATAAGATTTTTCAAAAGGATCGGCAGATAGAAATATTTATATAAAAAATTAAAATGACAAATGCTAATTACTTGTGTGTTATGTTGATGATATCATATTTGGCAGCAATGAAGAAGCTATGAGTCAAAATTTTGCCTTGGTGATGTAGAAAGAATTCGAAATGCCCTTGATTGGAGAGCTGACATATTTTCTTAGTTTACAAATCCAACAAAATGAAGGTTGTATCTTTTTATCTCAAACCAAATACTTCAAGCAGATCTTGAAGAAATATGGGATGGAGGATTCAAAACCTATTGATGAGCCCCAATTTTGGTACAATTTGGGCTCATTTTGGCCTACTTTGCTTGCTCAAACCATTCCTCTTTATTTGCTTATGCATGCATTTCTTAGTTTATTCATGTTGTTTGTAGGAGGAAGGTTAGACACTTTATCCACGTGACTAATGCATTGTGATTCCAGGTTTTGACATTAAAAAGGGGAGCAAGAAACAACGAAAGAGGAGACAAGGAGACAATGAGGTGGCTCTGCTGATTTCGTGGAGTAATGTCCACGGTCTTGGGGCATTCCTTGTGATTCCCACCAAGAACTCCGAGCTCCAATCAATCTCCCCTTCGAGCCTCAGAAGCAACTAGCTGTCCTACAGGAACAACAGTCATAAACTGTTCTACCAAGAACAGCAGTTCTGACTGCCTCACAAATCCGCAGTTAAACTTCAGTTGGACAGTCGAGCTCCTAGAATCAAGGCTACTTGGCAGACCATCATTTTTTGTATAAATATGGAGGCCTTAGCCTTAGATAGGTTGTTGAATCTCTCGGGTTATCATATAATTTTGGAAGCAGTCCAGTTTTGTTTTTTGATGTAAGCCAATTTGGCATGACTTTAAATTATGAATAAAGAGGATAGTTTGTGATCTATTCCTGAGTTTTATTAGGAGACTATAGCTCTCAGGTTAGGGCCCAACCTGAGAGCCATAGATCCCCTCTGTTGTAGTGTTGTTTCTATTTCATTTCCAGCACTTTAAGTTTCATTTACACATGCAATTTGAATGGCAGTCTGGTAATTTGATTTTCTTATGAGTTAGATAGATTTTGCTTATGGTACAATTAATTCCACTTGCTTAG
>APFE030022158.1:86303-141930 GCA_000404065.3 Pinus taeda
AGCATCTCAAGCTTCCACTTCCAAAAGTTATCTTGATGCAGCAAGAAGGAGTGAGCAAAGGCCTAATAGAAATCATCAGGTAAATCAGGGACAGTCTTCCTCAAGAACAAACAAAGACTATCAAGAAAATCGGGGGCATGCTACAAACATAAGCTACAACCAGCCATAGGTAAAATCTTCCCAATTTTCTTCAAAAATGGATGTCAGTAGAAACTACAATCGGTTGGAGGAGAGTCGCTGGAATTTCTTCAATGGCCAATGTTTCTCTTGCCATAATTTTGGTCACAAAGCAGTTCAATGTGTTGCCTATAAAACAATCATGGCTAGAGAAGCTCAAAAACAAAGAAGTATGCCTGCAATCTCGAAGAGGACCTATAACAACTTTTCCGCCCTTGATAGTGAAATTGAATGCTCTATTTGTAATAATTTTGGTCATGAAGATTTTGAATGTAGGAGCAGGTTTTGGAAGACAACTCAAAAGGAACAAACCTCAAGTGCTAAAACATGGAGAATGAAGGAACCGCAATCAGAAAAATGTGGGATAGCTTTGTATGCAGAAGGACAGGAAAATCAATGGTACATCGACAACGGATGTTCGAAGCATATGACAGGTGATAAAGAAAAACTTGAATCATATACTGCTTTAGAAAAAGGAAAGAAAGTTTCTTTTGAAAATGATACCCTTGCAGCCATAAAAGGAAAATGCATTGCTCAGTTGAAAGAGAAGGTCAAAGCTGGAAATGTTTTGTATGTTAAGGGCTTGAAGCATAATTTATTGAGTGTCAGTCATATGTGCGATAATGGAACTGAGGTAATATTTCGATCAGATGGGTGTAGTGTTTGTGATCTTGATACAGGAAGAAAAGTAATCAAAGGCAGAAGAACTCCAAATAATCTATACATATTTGAAGAAGGAGAACAACAATGTTATTTGAGAAAGAATGATGAACAATGGTTATGGCATCGGAGGTTGGGGCATCTAAGCTTTTCACAAATAAGGAAATCATGCAAATACCAGGTAGTCCGTGGTCTTCCAGACATCAAAATTCCAGACAACACCATATGCAAATCATGTCAGTTTGGGGAGCAAACCAGAACTAACTTCCCTGAGAAGGAAGGATCAGCAAGCCGACCTCTTGAGCTAGTCCATACAGATGTATGTGGTCCATTTAGGACAAGGTCACCTCGAGGAGAAGAATACTTTATATTATTCATTGAAGATTTCTCCAGGATGGTTTGGTTAGGACTTATGAAGCACAAGGACGAAGCGTTCGAAAAATTCCAATCCTTCAAAGCCTTGGTTGAAAATGAATCAGATTACAAAATTAAGTGCCTCAGGTCTGCAGAGGTGGGGAGTTTACCTCAAATGAATTTTTCGGATTTCTGTGAAGAACATGGAATAAGAAGGGAATTCTCTACAGCTAGGACTCCTCAACAAAATGGAGTGGTGGAAAGGATGAACAGAACAATCCAACAAATGGCTCGTGCTATGCTTGATGAATCTGGAACTCCCACAACCTTCTGGGGTGAAACTGCATATGCTGTGGTTGTTATTCTCAACAAAACAAATGTCCGAGTGAACAACACTCAAACTCCGCATGAGCTCTGGTATGGTGAGACTTCCTCGGTAAAGCATTTCAAAATTTTTGGGATCAAATGCTATATTAAGAATACTGATGAACAACTTGGCAAACTTGAACCTAGAGCAGATGAAGGCATTCTCCTTGGTTATTCTCCCTACAACAAAGCATATAAGTGTTATAATAAAAGACTTGGAAGAATTGTTGACAGCATTGATGTAGTGGTTGATGAAAAAGGATACATCCCTAGGAAAGTAAATCATGAAAATATCGAAGAGGATGAAGACTACTCTCCAAATCAGACAGATGATGAAGAAGAGAACCATGAAGAAGAAACCCATGAGGAGCCAGAGAAACAAATAAGGATAGAAGAAAAGACTCCTTCCAGATATGTTCAAAAGAATCATCCAGAATCACAAATTTTGGGACAAAAGGAGGCAGGTGTTCAAACAAGAAGAACAATTGCAGAAGCCTTAAGCTATTTGGCATTGCTCTCCTCCACTGAACCACAAAATGTAAAAGAGATTGTAAAGATGAATGTTGGGTCAAGGCAATGGATGAAGAACTTGAACAAATCGAAAAGAACAACACTTGGGAGTTTGTTCCTAGACCAAAAGATAAGAATGTCATAGGGACAAAATGGATCTTCAAAAACAAGTTGAATGAAAATGGGGAAGTCATTAGAAACAAGGCCAGACTTGTTTGTAAAGGGTATGCTCAACAAGAAGGAATAGACTTTGAAGAAACTTTTGCTCTCGTTGCTAGACTTGAGGCCACCAGAATGTTCCTTTCTCTCTCTAACTTTCAGAAGTTCAAAGTATTTCAAATGGACGTGAAACCAACCTTTCTGAATAGAGACTTAGAAGAAGAAGTGTACATTGAGCAGCCGGATGGATTCATCCTTGGTAATGATCCAAATCTTGTATGCAGACTAAAGAAGGCTCTCTATGGTCTCAAACAGGCTCCAAGGGCTTGGTACTATCGTCTAGACAAATACCTTCATCAACAAGGTTTTTCAAAAGGATCAGCAGATAGCAATCTTTATATAAAAATTGAAAATAACAAATTGCTAATACTTCTTGTGTATGTAGATGATATCATCTTTGGCAACAATGAAGAAGCTATGAGTCAAAACTTTGCCTTGGTGATGCAGAAGGAATTCGAAATGTCTTTACTTGGAGAACTGACATATTTTCTTGGTTTACAAATCCAACAAAATAAAGACAATATCTTTTTATCTCAAACCAAGTACCTCAAGCAGATCTTGAAGAAGTATGGCATGGAAGACTCGAAACCAGTATGTACTCCTGTGGTCATAGGATGCCGCCTCAGTGCAAATGATGAATCAGCAGCAGTGCATCAACCAACCTATAGATCCATGATTGGAAGTTTGCTCTATTTAACAGGTACCTGACCAGACATCATGCATGTAGTAGGAATGGTTGGAAGATTTCAGGCAAATCCTAAGGAAACTCATCTTCAGGCAGTAAAGAGAATTTTCAAGTATCTTCAAGGAACTCAAAACTATGGCCTATGGTATCCTAGAGACGCGGATCTCACTCTTCATGCTTGTACAGATGCAGATTGGGCTGGAAGCGTGGATGACAGAAAAAGCACTAGTGGCGGTGCATTCTTTATGGGTTCCAGATTAGTATCTTGGTTCAACAAGAAACAAAGTTCTATTGTATTATCTACAATGGAAGCAGAATATGTGGTTGTTGCATCTTGTTGCACCCAACTCCTTTGGATGATGCAAACCTTGCAGGATTATCAAATCACTTATACTCCACCTATCTCCATCTTATGTGATAATACAAGTGCAATCAACATTTCAAAGAATCCAATCATGCATTCAAAGACCAAGCACATACCTATGAAATATCATTTTCTTCGGGAACAAGTGCTGGAACAAAAATTCAAGTTGGAGTATGTTCCCTCTAAGGAACAAGTTGCTGATATACTCACCAAACCACTGTCCAGGGAAACATTTGAATACCTCAGACAAAAGCTAGGAGTATTTGATGCTTCATCCTGTTGTTGAAACTTGTCTGTTTCAGAGAAAATTTGTTGTACGCGAGTTGGATGAGGAGGATCCGTGTACATATGTTGGTTTATGTAGATACAGTCGCATATATGGAGGTTTGAAGGATATCAGTAGGGACAGACTTTGGTTGAAGATAGTCTGATATGGGTCTGACAGAGACCATTTGGCACAGGTTCAGGGGGAGTAGATAATCTTCTAATGATGCATTACTGGCATTACCTTAGAAGCTTTTGGTTCAAGTTCACAACTATTGTTGGTTTCAGGTGTAACACATGCAGAGGAGGAACAGAAAGAGAACATGGTTGCTGATCTGTAGAGTGATTGACAGATGCTACTGATATCAGTTATTAGTGACTTTCATAAGTCTTGCTATTTCATCTCTATGTCATATATATCGTTTATTGTCAAGGTCATGTAATGGCCTATTTTGGTTTCCCCACTATGCCTGGGATGAATGATGTAATGGACTTGGTTGTCTTATGTAAATTTCTGGTGTATCCCCACTTGGTTGGGTGATGGATGTATGTATAGAGTCCGTTGGTGATAGGAAGGTTTTTTATGATGTATAAGTCATGTTTCTTCTTGAAGAACATCTTTTTGCAAATCTTGCCTACAAGTCAGGGGGAGCTTGGTTAGCAGAGCAGAGTAGAGATTTCAGCATGTACTCAGGGGGATCACAACCCTTTGCCCTTGATGACAAAGGGGGAGAATGAATTTGAGGATCTTGGGGTTGCCATCAAGTCCAAAGGGGGAGATTGTTGGCATTAGGGCACAGGTTTGGCGCTGTGGCACAGGTGTTGTCCTTGATGGAAATGACTTTGAGGATCTTGGGGTTGCCATCAAGTCCAAAGGGGGAGATTGTTGGCATTATGGCACAGGTTTGGCGCTATGGAACAAGTGTTATCCTTGATGGAAATGAATTTCAGGATCTTGGGGTTGCCATCAAGTCCAAAGGGGGAGATTGTTGGCATTATGGCATAGATTTGGTGCTATGGCACAGGTGTTGTCCTTGATGGCAACTCACTCTAGTGACAGTTCACAGTTCAGGCACTCAGAAAGAAGAAAAAGATATATACACAGGTTCACTTTGACGAAGCCGCGTATACACATAGGTTCTGTGAATGAAAACAGCGTATACGCAGGTTGGTCCAAACAAAGCCGCGTATACACGCGCTTTCATGCAAGGAAAAGTGCGCACATGAGGGAGAACTTATTTTTGGTCCATGATATTTAGTCCTTGGTATTTGAACCTATGGTTTTGGGCCATGGTATCTCATCATAAGTGTTGATCACAAGTGTTGGGTCCATGGTATTGAATTGTTATGGTTTTTGGACCATGGCATTGTGAATGGCCTAAGGCTATAAAAGAGGAAGGAGATAATTTGGCAAGGCACCATCTGAATTATTGAAGATCTAATATCAGGTGAGATCTAGAATACTGGTGATTGAGTTATGGTCTGGATCTGAATAAAGGAGGAACCTGAGCGCAAGGAAAGGATAAGTTCTCTTAATGGGTCAAAATCTTAAGGCTTGAATAGTGGTATCTCTATATGATTTTGATCTGTGATATGTGGCGCACACTTGATCTATAAATCTAATAATCTGGGTTAACTAATATCTGAATGTTTGAAAGAATGAATTACCCTTTATAGATCTGTACGCAGGTTCAGTGAAGCAAATGTGCGTATACACACTGTTTTTTTAAGGGAAAGCTGCGTATACGCAGGTCAGTCTTGACACAGAAGTGTATACACGCTGTTTTTGTAAGGGAAAGTCGCGTATACACAGGTCGGTCTTGACACAGAAGCATATACACACTGTTTTTGTAAGGGAAAGTCGCATATACGTAGGTCGGTCTTGACACAGAAGCATATGCACGTAGGTTTTTGAATAGTGAAGTAGCGTACATCTCTTGATTTATGTTCTAGCTACTTCTGTTTATTGCTATAGTGTTCTAGGTTCAGAAGTGGGGTGTGATTACTGTTACTATGATCTGGGTACAGTTGTCAGAGAAGTGTTTATTTTGATTCAGTCTTGATTGGTGAAAAGGTGATTGGTTGATGCAAAAATTCTTGATGTTTGATTGATGTTATTTGTGGATCCAGTCTGAAAATTTATGAAACGTGGTCCCTGGAAGAAAGAGAAGGTTGTAGCCTTCTGCAAGTAGCAGCCCGCGTACTAGTATCTCAACTAGTACAAGAACTAAGGGGGTTGTAGCTCCCTTGCAGGAGAAGTTGGAAAACGAGAGAGGGTTGTAGCTCTCTGGAGGTAGCAGCCTGCATACTGGTAAAGGACTGCACTAGTACAAATTATTGTAAAAAGAAGTTTCTAATTAAAAGAAGATAGAGACGAATTAAAGGTGGTTTTCACCCACATTGGGTTTCCACCTTATATCTTGTGTTCTTCTGTGTGGTTGTCCTCTGCTCTATTTTATTGTTCCTGGTAACTGTTTATATGATTCTGTTGCATAACTTAGTGATCAACATCTGTAGAATAAAGTAAATTATAAATCTGCATAGTATACGCGGGTTTCCTTATCTGTACTTGCTTATATACGTGGGTTCATCTAACTGAAGTAGCGTATATGTTCTGGGTTTGAAAAAGAAAACAATTGATCAGATAATACTGATTCACCCCCCCTCTCAGTATAATTTCCAATAGACAAAAATGCACAAAAATGAAAATCCACTTATGTACACAGAAATGCACAAAAGACTCATGCATAATACTTCTTGAGATAAATCCCATTTTGGGGCTTATCTAAAGGATTTCCTTCATAATCAATTAACTCATAGGCACCTTTTTACAAAACACATTTTACAATGTAGGGCCCATGCCACATGGTTTCGAATTTGCCTTTCCCCAGCTTATCATGAGCTTGATCATACAACAAGACTAAATCCCCTTCAATGATGGAACATGGGTTGACTGTTTGATATAGCTGAGCTTTCACTCGCTTCTTCTATGCCTCAATGACCAATGAAGCAAGTTGACGAGTCTCATCAAGTCTTTCTAAATAAAGAAGATGCTCCTCCACCGGAGTGGTATTCAACAGTAACTCGATAGATAATTTGAGAGAAGGAATTTCACATTCAATCAAAAGGGTGGCTTCCAGACCATAAACAAGCTAAAATGGTGTAAATCTAGTAGCATCCTTAACTGAGGTTCCATAGGCCCATAGAGCGAAAGAAAACATCAAATGCCAATTGGACCTATGCATTCCAATGGTACATTGAAGTATGGTGACCAACACTTTGTTCACTACTTCGACTTGGCCATTAGACTGGGGATAATATGGCGTCGAACTATCATGACACAAGCCCAAGTAGGTTGCCAACTCAGCCATCATGTAATTATGAGAATGAGAGCCATGATCTATGCCGATGGGCTGAGGGACGCCGAAACTGACAATCACATGATTGAATAGAAATTGAGCGGTTGTCTTACCATTGTTAGTCAATGTAGGCATCGCTTTAGCCCATTTTGTAAAGTAATCAATGACAACGATGATATACTCATGCCCCCTGGCTGAGTGAGGGTTACAGGTCATAAAATCAATACCCCATTTTGCAAAAGGCCAAATGGTAATGACAAGATGCAAACGAGAAAGCGGCGCATGCATCTTGCGCTGGTAAATTTGACACACATGACATGAACGGATGGAATGAATGCAATCCTTGAAAATGGATGGCCAAAAATAACCAGCATGAAGAATCTTCTGAGCAGTGGCATAACCAGACATATGATTGCCACAGGGACTAGAGTGATAGTCATTTAATACTTTCTCAGCGTCCTCGAGGGTTAAATAGCAATGGAGAATAGAATCAGCTCTGACACAGTATAACATGTCTCCAATAATATGATATGGCTGAGAATGATGGTGAATGTGTCACCGAGCATCATTAGACATATTAGATTGAAATGAAGACTTCTGGAGGTAAATGATGATGTCACCATACCAGGGATTGAGGGTACTAATCAAGAAGAGCGTATCATCTGGGATGCGATCCTCTATCCCAGAGGGAGCGGAAGAAAATGGTAAGGAGCAAATAAACTCATTGAAAACCAGTGACTTCTTAAATTTGGCAGTAGTGAACTCCAAATCAAACTCCTGAAGGGTAACGAAAAACTTGGAGTATTTGCCCCCCAACAATTTATGTGACATAATATATGTCATTGGGTTGCAATCATAAATGAAAATCGTGGTATGCAAAAAAATGTAATGATGAAAATGTTGAACAGCCTGAACGGCTACCAAGGCCAACTTCTTGACATAAGCATAGTGAGTCTCAGTGTCAAGAAGGTTGCGGCTAAGATAATATATGACTTGCTTAGAACCATCATCATTGTCCTGGACCATAACCATGCCGATGGTGCTATTAGTGGCAACTAGATAAAGTGATTAATCATGGTGATAGTTAGGTGGACACAACAAAGGAGTAGAAACAAGAAGGGTCTTGAGTTGCTCAAATGAATTTTGGGAAATTTCATCCCAAATGAATGGAATGTCATGCTTAAGAAAATGCATATATCCTTTAGTGACCTTGGCATAGTTAGGGATGAAACAACACACAAAATTATACTTCCCTTGCAGACTCTGCAATTGGTGCAAAGTAGCAGGAGGAGAGAGATTCAAAATAGCTTCGACCTTGAGTGGATCGAGACAAATACCCTCCTTAGAAATGAAAAACCCAAGGAGTCTACCAGACTCAATGAAAAAGACACATTTGTGTGGATTGAGATGAATACTATAATGTCTACAGCGAAGAAAAATCTGACGGAGGTGATCCGGATGGTCTGTGCATTTAGCTGAATGAGCAGGAAGATCATCCAGATAGGGTTGAACAATGTGTCTAATATCATGAAAAACATAGGACATTGTTCTTTGAAAATTCACACCAGCATTCTTCAAACTAGAAGGAAGCCTTTTATAAGAAAAAGTACCCCATGGACAAATAAAAGGTAGTCTTGTGCTGATTAGCAAGTAAAATATTGATCTAGTTATAACTAGAGAAGCTGGCCATAAAAGAAAATATTTCACTCCTAGCACAGTCATCGATAAGCTGGTCAATAAAGGGAGTGGGGTAGTTATCTTTCGAACATGCGTGATTAATATCACGATAATCAACACAAACTCAGATAGTGCCCTGTGTTTTAGTCACAGGGACAACGTTAGAGACCCAGACTATTGATGGAATAGGATAAATGAACCTAGGCTTGAGACGTTTTTCAACCTCTCCCTTAATGGCAGCTACCTTTCTTGGGTGCACGAGACGTAAACATTGATGAATTGGTTTCACATCAGGATACTAGGTATCTCATGCACCACGATACTTACATCTATATCGGGCATTTCTTCATACAACCAGGCGAACACGTTGCGAAACTCTTAGAAGAGGCTAGTGTAAATCTAGATCTCCTCGTGAGAACAAGTTACTCCAATGTGAATATTTTCAACAACCCTATGTTTAACTGAGATGTTGGTAGGCATGGTTTACATAATATTTCCCATATTCCCTTCAGAAAATACCTCATGAGTTAAGATGGGCATTTGAAGTGGTTGAGAAGGAAAATTGGAAGCAAAATTATCTAGACAGGCAGTCATTGCCCCAAAGCCAGGAAGAAATGAGGAATGATGATGACTATTAACCCAAGGAATATCCTCAAAAGACACAGTTTCAAGAATATCCTCATTAGAAGGAAAGATCTCTTGCAAAGGATCAATAGAAGCAATATCTCCAAGCTGAGGGGATTTCACATACGTGTCAAGAGATCTACTCGAAGGAGTAGAGCTAGAAGAAGAAACCGAAGCCGAGATGATTTCAACATAGTTAATCTCAGCAAGGCTTAATGGCATAACATCACCCCAAGAATATACTTGATCGAAGGAAGGAATCACCCAACAATCAAGGTTAACAGAGATCATATTAACGGAGGTAATATTGGGAGGTGGGAGTGGAAAAACACCCATGAGGGCAGGAGCTTTAAAGAGAACAACACCCACACTCTCATAAGGAATACTGGTATGCTCCACATATGGAACATTGCCTTCTGAGGAAGAGGAAGCAAATAAGTACAACTGATTGATCGTAAAAATTTTCCCTTGATGAGGAAAATGGAGTACGCGGAACAATGAAGAATAAAAAACATGCATAACATACATCCAACTTCAACCTAGTAGAAGGTTGTAAGTCAAATTGGCGTCGACAACCTCTACTTTGATGTTGACCATCTTGCCTTCCAAGGTAATAGGCAAGCACGGGAGAATACGAAATGGACGAGAATCTCTTCCATCAAATGCCTCCAAGGTATTCGGGGATTTACTCAAACATGGAGAACCAATGACTTTCCAACAAGCAACAGACATGATGCAAGTCAAGGCTCCTTCATCAATAACAATACCATGAATAGTCTTTGAGTTAATAACAACCTGAATGAGAAAAACAATCTGGTGAGGCAAACACAACACATGATTTTAAAGATCGAAAGTAATCAACTCAGAATCAGTCGGATCAATTCCACCGATGGCGGATAGTAATGACTTCTATTGGGGAGGACAACTCTGGAGAACCTCCAATGTAGACATAGCCGAAGGAGCTTGGACTAGATCTTTGACAATACTATAGTGTTGTGTAGCACAAGCATTGGGATTATAGGAAGATTTCCAGTGAATCCCTTTGGTAGGTGGTCAAATGACGAACTCATTACTAGGCCTTTCAATATGAAGAGGGCCAAAATTAGACGAGCGAACACTAGAAGGAAATTTAGGTTCTTTCCTAGCCAGTGGAGCATAATCTTTCGATTAAGTAGACATATGAATAAGAGTAGTCCCAGCCATAAAGACCTGAGAACCAGATGAGGAAGAGGATTAGGGCTGGTCCACCATTTGAGTTTGCTGGGAAGGAAAAGGTTCTTTAAGCACAACAGGAATCCCCAAAGTCCCCTTAACCAAACAACTCACCTTAGACCATCGAGGACAGTATTTAGTGAAGTGATCCTTATCACAGATAAGACAAGGGTACTTAGGTTTGTGTTTAGAACCATCATTGGTAGGAGGCTTAAGAGATTCTTATTTTTGCATATCAGACTTATTTTTACCTTTCCCTTTCTTCTTACCCTTCGAAGTTTTCTCCACTGTGGTGGACTGGACGGTGTTAACTTCTGAGGTTTTCCCAGGATTGGATGGAGAATGAGAAGTAGTTTCAGTAGGAGCAATGGATTTATGCTTCATAGAAGTCGTGGAATAATTTCAAGAAGACTAAGTGACAGAACCAATAGCACCATCGACAGAAGGTGTCGATGGAGCTTTAGAAGTTCTAGGTTGTAGAGCATCGAGCAAGACGTCATAAAGCATGACAGAGTGGGAATATAAAAAATCAAGATATTGAGCATGCATGATGGCTTGCTCTTCAGTAATGCATGCCCCCATAGCAATGTCTTTGGCTATTGGACTGACAAAAGAGGTAGTGAACCAATCAGTCAATAACTAATTAGGAATCCAGAACTTGATCAAACGATAACACCTTCTCCATTCATGAATATGATCAAAGATGTGGGTAGCCATGTCCTGTTTCATAGAGGTAATAAGATGCATTCCCGTTTCACAGTGAATCGGTAACTGAGAATGCCTAAGGAATGCCATCACGAGAGAGTTAAAATATTGGAAAGTCCCACGAGCAAGCTCAATGTACCACTTTGCAGCGGAACCAGTAAGAGTCCTTTGGAAAAGATGAAGATGAATAGAATCATCAAGCTAGGGATTGGATGAAAACCAAAGGTGACAAGTCATGACATGTACCTGGGGCTCTTCGACGGACTTGCCTTCAAACTTAGGACAGTCACCAAGGATCTTGGTTGGAATAGGTGGCCAATATGGATTATGAAGTATAGGATCATCTATCAACTTCGACACATCAGGAAGTTCCAAAGTTGGAAAAAAAGGTAACTGAGAATTGAAAGACATCATGGGTCTTTAATAAGGACTAGTATTAGGGTTGCAACCAGGGCCTTGTTGCCCCCATGGATCTTGTCTTGGAGGATTTTGTCCATAAGGGTTATACTTGGATGGATTGAAACCATACCCTGGTTGTTGACCTGGATTTTGACCTCCAGCAAACCATTGATTACCAACTTGACCAATAGGGGTAGCATATGGCTACTGAAAATTTTGATAAGGATTAACCTGAGGTTGCTGATAGTTCTGATATGGATTACCCTGAGGTTGCCCTTGGGGTTTCTGAGGTACTTGAGGACCATACTGAAACTGAGGCCCAAACTACTCATGGGGCCCAGGTTGTATCTAATAAACATGTTGATCTTGGAATCCAAAATGAGCCTGGGGACCGGGTTGAGTTTGGGGACTAGCTTGAAGTTGAGGTCCAGGTTGCATTTGAACACCAGGTTGACTAATAACTAGATTGACCTGACCAAAAGATTGTCCTTGCTGAGTAGCAGGTTGGCCTTGTTGGAACTGGGGCTGACCTAACTAACCAGAAGGTTGTCCTTGTTGAACAACAGGTTGGCCTTGTTGGAACTGAGGTTGACCTAATTGACCAGAACATTGTCCTTGCTGGGCACTATGTTGGCCTTGTTGGAACTGAGGTTGACCTAACTGACCAGAAGGAGGTCCTTGAGATAAAGGAGGTTGTCTTGAATGAACAAAGGATGAACCTGTTTGGGCTAAAGGTTGTCCCTGAAAGGGTTGTCCTCACAAGCCCAAAGGTTGCCCCTGCTAACTATAAGAATGACCTACCGAGGCATAAGGTTGTCCCTGAATGGGTTGTCCTTGTGAGCCATGGTAAATAGTGTGATTCCATGAAACCGAAGGTGGAATTTGACTATCAACTGGGGTCGTCTAAGGAAGAGGTCCAGTATAATACATATGGGCTCCACGATGATCGTAATAGTGTGGAGGGTTATGCGAAACAGACATTTGTTGAGAACCTAGAGGGTTATAAGTCAGATTTTGAAGAGCAAATAGATATTGATCATATAAAAATCCCCCTGTAATGGAATTTGAGGAGATAGGTACATTACTCATAGGTTGATTGACTCCGGATGCCAGAGGCAAAGGACCACCATCAATGGGTTCGAAAGATATCCCAATAATAGCAGTGACCACCGAGGATGTAGAACCGCACCAACAAGAGGAGCCGAAGATGCCACACAAATGGTGGGCAATGATGGAACATATGTAATCAATGTAACCCACATCTGAGGAATGGAGGTTGTAGCCAACTGAGTAGACACAAATGGCCCTGAAGTCGGAACCGTCATATGAGACCATACATAGCTCTAGTGTAGAGATGTAGAACCAAGTGTGTCAGCCAGAGCGCAATAGCGAAGTGATAATGAAACATCCAAAGATGTGTGGAAAGGGAAACCTTCTTGAGGAAATTGATATTCACCAGTCGACACAAGGCACTACTAATAGGACTTGACTCATCCATGTCGAAAGAGGCCATAGGAACTAAATCACCAGGGGGAGTAGATGGAAGATCCTCATCTAAAAATTCCCAAATGTTGGGAGGAGTCCAATTGATATCAAAAGGTTCCCCACTCGGAGCTTGATAGGCAAGAGGTTGAACACTTGGAACAATAGCAAGAGAGCTACTAATAGATGATACATCAGATGGGATGGGGGAAGAAGGCTCTCCTTCACTTGGTAACGATGATGGAACAAATGAGTCCGCCAGGATGGACTAAACTCAAAAGAGCAAGAGAGAAGATGTAATTAAGAGGGCTTTAAATTCTTTTCAAGGTTATTACTCATGATGTGGCCAAAATTAACAGGTAGGATGTTATCATGGGAAAATAAAAATTATGGCACTGGAACAAAACTTTGCCTTTTCATGTTTATAGAGTCGAGAAAAAGGACAAAAGATGACTCTAGTCTCCTTCGAATTTTAATGAGCTTGAAAGGAGAAGTGCTCAGACTATCCGTTTACTTTTAAAGAGTCGAAAAGGAATGAAATTGACTTCTTTGGAATTCTAGGAAAAAGGTTTACCAGAAAAATCTTAAAACTGCATATACACCTTGGTAGTAAAATGAAAGAGAAATGACCAAGGACTTTCCGTACAACAGCTAGTCTTCTCAAATGCTGTGTTCGGTGTGTTACGATTTGTAAGGCGGCATACTCGGCTTGCTATGGATAATAGGATTGTAACCTAGTGGGGCCTACCATCATATAAGGGATGGTACAGGGCGCACAAGTTCGTTCTAATGCTTATCGAATCACAAAAGGATGAATCACCCAACCTTAGTGAAAACAACAACCACTAGGTTTAACAACGCCGGAACACGTTTATAGCCTAGACCTCTAGATATGTGAGCGCTAAGTTCCAATGCTTTTTTAGATTAATTCAATAAATTTTAGCAATTAATCTTGAATTAAATTTCAATTTCAAGGCCCTACCAAATATATCTTCAAAAGATCCTAGAATGAAACTAAATGAGTAAAGAAACCATTCCTTTTTCAATGAACAACTAACTAGGGAAAAGTGAGAGGTTCATTTCAAAGCAAGCAAATGCATGCTAATTAATCAAGAGGAAAGAGAAATGTAAGCAATCTAATTAAGAAAATGAACAACACATCCTTCACTTTTCAATTTCTAAATGGCAAGAATTTACTAGTGCAAAAGATTATTCTTATTTCCTAACACAAAATTAATGCAATACTTTGATTTTTCAAATAAATTACAACCAACCAAATGCAAAACTTAAAACAATGCTAGTTTTAAGCCTTTTTCGAATTAAATCATTCCAAGTGAGGAGAAACATTCGACTCTAAAACAAATCAAAGACTCAAAACCAAGAAGATGTTTCTTTTTTCAAAACTGGAAAGCTTTCTCATTGACCGGGAAGAAATGTGATCTATGCCAAGTGAAGGAAGGAAACCAAATGAACAATACTTGAAAGTTTTGGTAACCAAATGTCACATACCAATCAGGAAAATGATAAAACAGCTAGTAAGGAGAAGCCTCAAACAAAGCAAGGGATCCTGCAAAACACAGCCCAAAGATCCAAACAAACAAGTAACCCAAGAACATCTAATGTTTCAAGAAACCCTAAGGTAAACAGGTCACACATTTCAAAAGGAAAAATTTCAATGGAATGAAACCTGGAATCAAATATTCTAGCAATCAACCATTTGACACACAATAAAGAGGCAGAAGACAAGCTCAAAAGGATAGGACACACTGGTCAATCAACAAACAAAACTTCAAAATTGAAACCTATAGGAATGTTCATGAGCATAAAACTAACAACATGTGCCGACAATGAAATGTTGCACCCCCCTAACTAGCCACTTTGTGACGTCATCACCGAAGTACACTAGTTAACAACGCCAACCCAATTTCAAAGCTCTTCGCGACTGTGAGGCAATTTAATCGTGCCAAAAATCAGAAAGCACAACTAATTAGATAGCGCAAGCGTGACTATCTTGGCGACTGTCACAAAATAAAATGCAACGACTCTAGATCAAAGAAAAAAATTCAAAATCTAGCTAAGGGAAGGTCAGACCTATCACTTATGATAGAGGGAAGACTACCAGGAGTAGTCAAACAACCGATAACATTTATAATTCATCCCAAATGTAAAGGAGACAATAAATAAGAAAAACAAAATCAAATCAAGAGACAAAAGACAAAGGTCTCAAGTATGGTCACCAATTTGTGACACAGGAAAGTTCCCTCTGCGGGCAGAGGCAACCCCTCTAGGCCTAGAGTGGGTCTAGTCACAGCAAAGACAATACCAAAGCAAATTTCCTTAGAAATTTGATGTCGCGAAGTCTTACCTTCAAATTGTCATTCGATGAAGTCCCTGTTGTGTTGCTCCATCTCTTGTTCTTCTAATCACTTGTGCTTGAAACAACATACAAAGCGCAACCACAAACATAATAGAGTATGACAAAAACAATATACTTAAAGATGCAAGGAGCTTCAAGATATCAATGCACAATTCGACCTAAGATATAGGAAATAAGTTTCTGATTTGTATTAATGTAAATAAAAGTAGAACTTACAACCAAGCCTTGACGTCGTAATCCTCCTTGAAGGGTCCTGTCAGCATGTCTCTGCAAGCATTCACTCATAGACTGTCTCCCAAAAGACGAATAACACTCTCTCCTACCCAAAAGGATAATGCTAGAAAATTCTTACAATCAATCCAACTCCACTCAAAATCATCCCAAGCTAAGTTATATAAGAGGATACTTCCATACTCTAGCAAAACTCTTTACTTTTACTGCTAAATTATTGTACTCTAAAGCTAGTTGATGTCAATCATGGAGGAAGTATTTATATGAGGAGGAGCTTCCATAAGACATGGGAGAAAGAGAGTATCCCTTTGAGAGGTTGCACAAAAGGTGGAACAACCATCCCAAAGGAGAGGCGCGTGCTCATCTAGTTCAACAACCAACCCTAGGACCACCCATTGAGCTGTAACACTTTGAGGCTTCGACGAGTTGTTTAAAAAACTTGCCAAAAGTAGCTTGGTGCAAGTGCAACATACGGATAGAGGGAAGACTTCACTAGGGCTAGTGCAATCTTGGCCATCTTTGCGTGTGGAAGAAATGATGTCTTGCGATGATCCAAAAACATAGGTAAAAAAGGGTCTGCTCCAGCAGTAGTGAACTAAGGTATTCTTCCTGAGATGATGATGAAGACATTGACACATAATTTGCAACATGACACAAGGCAGATGTCAATAACATAGACCGGAAGTGTCCGGGATCAAGGAATGCGGGGTTGGTGACAAATTACTATGTAACACCCTAGAAGAAACTTCGTTTCCCCATAAGAAATTCACTTTCATTGGACCAAAAGAAACCCCAACTTTGCATTACCTAGAAGAATCATTTCTCTCCCTTCTTCGCACTTCTATTCTCTTCCTTCTTTGTAATACTTCCTTTCACCCTTTCTTCACACTTCTTCAAGTCGACTTGCCTATCCAAATTGTGTGTCTACAAATGAGGTTGAGTTAGGATATTTATACACGTCTTCACTGGGTCTTCAAGCTGACTTGTCAGCTGGAGATTAGGCTGACTTATTCTAGCATATTCCTTTATCATTGTAGGATGACTTGAAGAGGTTAGGTGACAAGTTCCTGGAGGATACTTTTACATAGACAAGATGACCTTTTACAAAGTGTAACATGACTTCATTACATGAAAATGAATCTTACATTTTATGAGTAGATGACAAATAAATATTAAAGGCTCTCAATGGGAGTATTGACTCAAAAACAAAATCCATGTTCATGAAACCCATGAAGCAAGTTAATAAAATAATTTCATATTTCTTATTTACATCTCATTATATAAAATCATATTTACATGTAATTAGGAAGACTGAACCTAGTTACACTTTTAAACATCCATCAACAATTATTCTCGATGTATCCATTGACAATTTTACACAATATATCCATCAATGATTTCATTTAAATCCAACCAATTTCATCCATTGATAACTAAATCATCCTTCTGTAGGGTCGTTTAATGGTATGTTAAATCCCTTGTTATTTTAATATGTCAATTCGGGGGTTTCGTAAAATTAGAATCAAACCAAAAGATATGGGACCTCAGATGAAACTATTGTAGAAGGTTTGTTTAGGATGGAAAGAAAGAAAGGAAATTAATATTACAAATAACTTCTAAGTTTAAAGAAACTAAAATGTTTCTGATTCAAGATGCAGCAAGCAAGAGAAGAGGCTCCTAACTTAGGAGTTCATGGTTGTCCTTCGTCATAGTACTGTCCCCAAGAAGAGAAACTAAAGAGCAGTGGTTTGTGATGTGTAGATAGCAAGAGAAGAGTCTCCTAACATATGAGGTCATGGTTGTCCTTCCTCACAGTTATACTCTAATAACATTACCATTGCATCAAATCATAAACTGGACTTCAAGAAACAATCCAAGAAACAATTAAACCTTCACATAATTTTTTTCTAGGAAAGCATATAAGAAAGTAAATATTGTTTCAGTTCAGTCTAGTGCATGGAGAAGAGTCTCTTGTTCAAGAGTCATGGTTGTCCTTCTCACATAAAAACTAGCTATTGAAAGGAAATCAATCTTCACATAACAAAACACACTTGTAGAAAGTAAATCACACTTGCATGAAAGGAAATAATGTAAATTAAACTATGTTATAGATGTATGCAAATTGTTGTTGATGGGATTCCGTCCATTCCTCAATGAACACACATGAACAACTATCACTTCTTAAGAATCAAGTAACATTCATAACTCATAATTGTAAGAAAATACTATTATTCATGTTGAATAAACAATCATAAAACTGATGCTAGTGAATAACTCACAATTGGTGGCTTCCTTTGAAGGATGCTCCTCTTATTTATACATGAATTAGGGATATCTACTCAATAAACATAGATCCCTTAAATATCTACTAGATCCATACTTGTCTCAACTCATCCCTAAATACTAGATACAAATCCTATGACACATCAAGATATCCATGATCTTTCTCCTTGGAATATGGTCTACCTCTTGAGTTGAAATTCGAATTTTATCTTGGGAGGCCAAGTAAGACCATTCTAGAACCTCCAAATAACCCTATGCATGTCCCAAAATGCATAACACATATATAAATATATGAAACCATGTTAATTTCCTAGTTTTTAATCATAAATTCACTTTATATACATAAAATAAATAACTTTGGAAAACAAGGATCCTAACCAATATAATTATGGAGATGGTTACTTGATGTAGGGTTTTAGGCTAGATAGTTATGAAATGACGGCTAAATGGTTATGAAATGGTGAAAACATGGATGAATATGGAAGCCAATTTTGAGACTCAACATACCCCCCAACTAAAGTTGTTGCATGTCCTCATGCAACTATTGCATTGATTCATTTGTCCATAAGTTTATCTTCTTGAAATGATTTGCTTCTTTATGAGCTTTTTACTTGTATTGGTTCTCTTCAATCTTTGCGTCATAATATTCTCTTTTGCAAAGAGTAATATATTTGATTGCAACATATATTTTTGATGGTTGGTTCTTGTGTGACAACTAGAATTGTTTGAGCATTGGTTCTTGTGTAACAATGCTTTTTATTTTTTGTTGCATCAAAGTTCATGAAAACATTGAGAATTTTATTTTCAAGTCCTATAATAACTATCAATAAATTGATAATTTTCAAAGCACGTAATATTTTTGGAATCGTACTGCAATAATAGTTGATTGGGAAGAATATGTGACTTGGAATGAAATGAAAATGTGTGATGGTGTATGAAATGAATTGATGTCCCTTTCCCCCAACTAAAGGTGTTTTTTTTTAAGTTTATGACAATATGAGAAAGGGAGTGAGGAATTTTCCAAAGTTATTATTTTAGAATTTTAAGGAATTGCATGACTAAAAATTAGAAAACAACACACCTTCTCTTACCTTTGATGTGGATGAGATGTGTTTACTGAAGATTGTGGCTGTTGATGTTGGATCATGGAGTATGTAAACAAAGGAATTTGATATGCTTCTTTGTTCTCGTTGTGTTTATGAAAATATTGTGATCTTTCTTGTTGTTGTTACAAATTGATTCCTGTTGCAACTACTGAAATGATGTAGTCTTAAATCATCACAAAACTTGATGGTACAATTCTAGTCATGCAAATAAATGTGTTGAATTTCGAGCATGAAGAGAGGTCATTAGATTATCGACCATTGATGAATGTCATTAACCAACGTGAGGAAAAATCACCATTAATGTCAATGCGTGCCAAGGTACCTAAGTACATCTTGTGAATTGAGAATAGATGAGCTGATGTTGAGCCACTTGCAAGATCCAATGATCAAGGGACATTGATGTATTCCCATGATTTTCGGTGAGAGAACTTGTCATTAAGGCATGCAAACTTCAAGGTACTAATAAGGACTTGTTGTGGCCAACAACAACCCCCATTCTTATTTAGTTTTATCACTAATACTAAATAAGAGGAGACCCTTATAAAAAAAAAACTAAAAAATCAATTAGTGCTTGTATTTCCTTTTTTCAATAAAACTTACTATCATAAATTTAGGAGAATACCCTAAAAAAAATATAAAAAGCTTAAGTTTTATGATAAGTTAGGATAAGATCATTCCTTAAAAAATATATCACATCGCAAAAAGGGTAATGGATACCTCCCTACAAGTAGAATTCTAAAATTGCGAGATTGTGATGCAAAACTACACACTAAAAACATTGATCGCATCGTAGGGTTCAAACATTATTTACGCTAAAATACCTCAAATCGCTGATATGCGATATGTGATGGCACACATCACAAATTGTATTTTGCAGAAAGCACATTAACGAATGATTGACATACGCTACGATATTGCGATATTGTGATTCCGCGATATTGCGATATGCGATACAGCGATCTGCGGTATTGTGAAGCAAATCACAAATCACCTCATCGCAAATATTTAGGGCTCGTTGTTCGAAAAAGTTGTTTCCATAAATCGAGACCAGGTCATGCACATTAATAATAATCAATGAGTTAGTTGGCAATCATTAATGAAATATGGTTTTGTTCTGATCGAAGAGCCATTTCACATAAGGTGGTATATTTTATATGTCTTCAGCATCTCAAGTTTTCTCATCACCTTTTTATTATCATTTTTATCACCTCATTTGTAAACTAGAGGAACGAAGAGCAGAGAACTACACAAAGCAGTGTTCAAGATATTATGGGGAAAAAGGGCAGAGCTCCGAGTTTTGAAGACAAAGAAATGATGCCCTTGTATATAGACACTGCCTTTAACAAAGATGTTGGTATTACTACTTGGGAAGGCATGTGCAATCTACTTGAGGAAGAAAATCCCAAAATGATGGAGGTTACAGCTACTACAGGCTCACATGGGTCTTCTGAGTCGTCTATTACAGAGCTAGCTTGCTCGTTCTTGCACCAGGTAGCAGCGAGGCCCAAAATTCTTCCATACACAGACATGGTTAAATGGGTACTAGACGACACTAACATCACAAACAGACAATTTAAGACTCAGGGTCGAGAACTCACGGAGTCGTTAATTCCATAAAATTCAAGCTTTATATCCTCTAACAAAAAGCGTGCGAGAGGCGAAAATCGCACCAAGGAAGCCTGGATTGAGAAACGGAGGCAATTCTTAGGTGTCGCATTGCTGGGTAAAAGCCCTTGAAAAGGAAAGCCTATAATTGCTCAGTCACCTGTAAGTCCGGAAGTTTGTAGAAAAAGGTGCTAAAGGCAAAAGGTAAAACTTGAACTCTAAAACCAATGGTATTTATCAAAGATATCTTCAAAGTAGTATGTAAATATGAATAGCATTTGTAGACAGGATGGAGACAGAAGGCTCAAGAAAAGGTAGAATCAATCAAAAGATTAACTAAGTTGAATTGGGATTCTTACTGGGTGTATTTGGTAAAACCACATAGCTAGTGCATGACTCTCAAATGTATCATCAATTCTGCCAAGAAGATGGTGCCAGCTCTTGCTAATTCCATTTTTGCAGGACAGTAAAAGTCGGAAGTCGGCTAGCCGACTCTCCTCAAACAAATGTTGAATGCTTGCAATTTCAAGGAATAGATACACAAATATTTAGTTGTTAGTTTTAGTTTTAGATTCGGTGTTAGTGTTAATTTTGCTTTATTTTTGCCTGAAATGAGGACGGTCATTTAAACCGTATCCTACATTTTTGTAATAAATTATTTTTAGATTTAGTTAGTAGTATTTAAACCCTTCTCATGCATCTGGAGAAGGGTCCTAAAATTTGTCAAAAAACTTGTCCTCAGAACATGCAATTTTGCACCCTTCGAGGAGGTTTTGATGAATGAATGGAACATGATTTATTGATATCTGCATTTAATATCTACTACTGATGTTGCACTTTTGTACTCTTAGAGGATGTTGGATTAAGAACAAATAAATCATTATTGCTTGACGCTCATGAGTAGAACTAGTTATAAATGGGACTTTTATCTCTTTACTATTTCTTCCTTTGTGTTAAAGTGATATTCATGTTCAGTTGTTTATGTATTGATGCATGAATGCTTGAGTTATCATTTGGCACTTCTGTACAATGATAACTATTTATTAATGCTTAGTATATGAGTGGCTTATTATGCGATATGTTTTTCACAACTGTTTCGTCTAACTTTTTTATACGAAGTGGTTTATCTTCATTGAATTCTTTTCTCATAACAGTTGAATGATCTTTATTACCAATTGTTATTTGAAATCATTTTAGATCGCATAATAGAAAGCTTATATCCCCGGTTAGTTTAGAATTAGATATTTATGTTTATTAGAATACAATTGCATGTCATTAGATTAGAATTATAATAAAAGCATTTTACTTAGGAAATTTTAGAAAGGAAATATCAATTCTCAACAAACACACATATATTGGGAAACTGGTCCCATATCCCCAGTCGGACCCACTATACCAAATGAAAAAGGAGCTGCTAACCATGGTTCGGACCGGGTGGGTATCCCCCTTGTTGTAGACCCAATTTTTGGGGCTTCAACTTATTCGGTGCTAGAAGGAAGGCCCCGAACTGTGAATGGAAAGTAAGTCTAAATCTAAATACCATTATGAGAGTAAATCGCCCTTGCCATCTCCCTTGACTTCTCCATCGCACTTAGAATCTTTAAATCTAGAGCAAGAAGTCGAAAGAACAACAACTGTTGCCACAAACCCTTACATTTCAGAAGAATCTACTATTGAACCTCCTGAAGTTGAATATTTGATCCATAAACTTCAGCGATTCTCTATATCACCTCAAAGATCTGATAAATCTCAAGGCACTGTGACTTCACAATATAACCCTACTCATCCTCTCACTAGATTAAAGAGCGAAACATTTGGTGTTCAGCCAACCGAGTTACCTCTACCTACGAGGAAGAGAGCAAGGAAATCACCTAAA
Source organism: Pinus taeda (assembly GCA_000404065.3). Lineage (NCBI taxonomy): Eukaryota > Viridiplantae > Streptophyta > Pinopsida > Pinales > Pinaceae > Pinus > Pinus taeda. The sequence goes on from APFE030022158.1 coordinate 108,839, forward strand.
GGATCTAATAGTGAGACTCTTTCATCAACATCATCCATCTCAACCTCTCCACCACGAAGTCAACCATCCACCCCTCCACTTCCGATTATTGTCCACCAATCCACTGGAACTTCCACATCTCCTTCCCAATCATCTGGAATCGTAATATCCTCATCTTCCTAACAGCAGGGATCATCTTCTGCGATTTCCTCTGTTAATAGTTCAACAATGGCCCAATCTCCATGGAATAACCCAGGGGTAGTCTTAATGTCTGCGCCCTTGAGTCAGATACCGGCCCGTCCTGAAAAATGGCTGCCTAAGTTTAATCCTGAAGCAGGCATGCTAGCGGAAGAACATATAAATAACTTTATGTTATCGATAAATCTCAATGGAGTTACTAATGAAGACACTGTCATCCGACGTTTTCCTTATACTATGCAAGGAGCAGACAGATCATGGTATTTCTTATTACCGTCTGGATCTATCACTAGTTGGGATATCTTCCACGAACAATTATTGACTAAGTTCGGTGATGACAGGTCTACGGCGACACTGATCAACGACCTGTCTAACCTTAGGGCTGAGTCAAAAGAACCTATCAAAGATTTTAATTCACGTTTCAATAAAACTATTAAATAAAATTCCTACTGCTTCCAACCCTAGTGAAGAAGTGCGAAGTGAATGGTACATCTCTGCTTTACCATCAAACATAGCAATCTTCATTGGTAGGGCTAACAAAACAACTTTAGCTGACAGTATGAAGCAAGCAATAGCGGTAGAGAAATGTATCCTAGCCTTATAAAAGAAAAATGCTTTAGATGAATGAAAATCTAAGAAGGTTACTTTTAAGGAAGACCCCAAGAAAAAACAATCGAAAGATCCATTCGATTTAGAAGTATTGCAGAAAGTTTTGAAAACCATGTCTAATGAAATGGTTGACATTAAGAAACAAGTAGCAGAAACTTCTTCTAAAAAACCACACAAGCCTTATAGAAGAAACCCTTCGACCGATTCAAATCTGCCCAATGCTATCACAAGTGCTAAATCATAAGAAGAGGAAGAGGAGATTGCTACTGAGGAACCTATCGATGAAGAAGAAGTTGTAGAGGTACAAGGTATGCGGGATTTCATCCTCCCAGATGAATGGGATCAAGAGGCATCACTGGTTAGTACTCGAAGTAGAAATCAACGTGATCCTCCTCAACCTACTCCTTAGTCAAATAGCACAAGCTCAATGCCTAAGAAGAAAGTTGCAGCCAATAAAATGGCACCTAAAGCGACTCAAACAAGCCCAGTCCAAACAGATTCATCAACTCCATCAAAAACATTGATCTTTTCAGATGAAATGGAGTATAATATCATAGAAGACATGAAGAATACTAGGGCTAACATCACTTTTTATTAATTAAGCAAGTTAAAACATCAGTAAAAGGTACTTTTGAAAGAATTAAATGTTGTACCAGTTGCACCTCTGCCTGCCGCTGTAATCTCTCAAGCTTCCCACGAAATGGGAAGACCTCCAACTAATGTTATTAATAAAGTTGATCCAAACGATATCGCTTTAATTGGAGGAAGGTCAAGATCTCATACTCCCCCATTTCTTCTTACTTATGAGGTCTTCAACAAACAATTTCATAATTGTTTAGTGGATTCTGGAGCTTCATCTAATATCTTACCAAATTCAATATGTGCAAAGTTGAATGTTCAACCGCAAAAATTTGTTGTGCACATAGTTCAGCTGGATTGATCACAAGTTGAAGTGATCGGCGAATTAAATCAAGTTACCATAAGGCTGTCATCTAATCCAAAGGCATGTCAAGTTATCGACATTTTAGTTGCAGATATTCCAGAATTTTATGGCTTAATTCTTAGCAGAGACTGGTCAGAAGAACTTCATGGATACTTTGCAACTGATTGGTCGCACATGTGGCTCCCTTACAATGGTAAACCAAATGAGATAAAAGTTGAGCAACAAAGACATCAGAAATACATAGTAACAAAACTAGAAGGAGAAAATGAACCGGTAGCATACAACAATAATATCATTGGCAACTACTTTGTTGATTCTTTCTTAGGAAATTTTAATGCTCATACTTCACCTTACTTAGAAAATTCTGTTTTATCTCAAGTAGGAAATTTTTCTCAAATAGATAGTTCTAAATGTATTAATTTTATAGATAGTCATGTAAATAAATCTTTATTTTGGAAGTTATTTTTTGACGGTTCTAAGTCTAACGAAGGAGCAGGAGAAGGATGCATGTTAATTAGTCCAGAAGGAAACAAAACTATGCTAACTTATAGACTCGAGTTCGATTGCACTAATAATACCATAGAATACGAGGCTTTAGTCCAAGGATTATATAAAGCAATTGGATTAGATATCAAATATCTACAAGTTTTTGGAGATTCTGAAATTGTAATCAGACAGGTATGCAATACTATACATTGTTTATCAGGTCATTTAAAGCATTATCAATCTTTAGTTCAAGATCTGAATGAACGCTTTATAGCATTTAATATTTCATCAATTCCCAGACTTCAGAATGCTAGTGCAGACCTCTTAGCTAACGTAGCTTCCAAGCTCATCCCCGTAGAAGACTATAGCCCTGTTCGATTTTCAATCAAATTAATCTTTAGACCCTCGATTCCTCATAACATTACCAATTGGAGGATTTTCAACGCTGATCCTGATATTGTAACCTTCCTCACATCTGAAGGATCTTACACCAATCAGATAATTGATGAGGACCAACATGACAGACAATTGCAACAAGAGAGCACTAATAATGCTATGCCAAAGTCAGTAGTCAAGTTAGAAGACCTATATGATTTGAAAGATCGATTCAAAAGGTCTACCAATTTAAAACTACAAATTTAAACTTTGAACTATGAATTAGTAAATCGAGGAATTGATACCAAACCTCAGAATATCAACCTAGGCCTTGACCTAGCTCCTGAAGAAAAATTAGCATACGTTTGTCTCTTGAAACAATACTAAATTGTCTTTTCTTGGAACTATGATGAACTCAAAACTTATGACACTTCTATAATCCAACATACTATCCCAATGATAAACGATGAAAAACCTGTCTAGCAAAAGCTAAGAAAGATCCATCCCAATCTAGAAAACGAAATCAAATCTGAGCTCAATAAGTTATTGAAAGCCAAAATCATTTTTCCCGATCGACATTCTAAATGGGTTTCCAGCATGGTTCGCATTAGAAAGAAGAACGGAGACCTTAGAATTTGCATTGACTTTCGAAATCTTAACAAATCCTGCCAAAAAGATAATTTTCCTTTACCTCCCATGGAGCAAATACTGCAGGCAGTGGTAGGATCAGAATTAATGTCCTTCTTGGATGGTTTCTCTGGCTACAACCAAGTGTTGGTCCATCTCGATGATCAATTAAAGACCACGTTCAGAACCAAATGGGGCACTTATGCATATCAAAAGATGCCTTTTGATCTGATTAATGCTGGTGCCACATTTCAGAGGGCCATGGACATCGCATTTAAGGGATTGGTAGACAAATCAGTAGTAAACTACCTGGATGATATAACTGTATACTACAAGAAATGAGGCAATCATCTTAGAGATTTAAAACAAATATTCCAACGTTGTCAAAGGTATGGAATTTCACTTAACCCAAAAAAGTCCTTTCTTGCATTAAGTGAAGGAAAACTTCTTGGATTCATAGTGTCAAAATCTGGAATTCATATTGATCCTGACAGAATCAAGGAGATTTTTGAAATACCCCTACCTCACAATAAGAAAGCTATGCAATCTTTTCTTGGTCAGATTAATTTTGTAAAGAGATTTGTTCCTGAGTTTTCAAGGATCATATCTCCTTTACAAGCAATGATTAAAAAGAATTCAATCTTCAAATGGGGCCAAGACGAATATGAAGCATTCAATCTGATTAAACAAGCAATTGTTAACGCTCCATATTTAGCAACTCCAAATTTTTTTGATCCTTTCATTTTATATACATTTTCCTCTGATAGATCATATGCTGCGATACTCACTCAAGCAAATCAAGACAAGGTAGAAGCCCCAATTGCTTTTTTTTTCAGTTCAAATCTACAGGGGGCTGAGTTAAATTATTGAGACGTAAAGAAACAAGCGTATGCTATTTTCAAAGCAATTAAATATTTCAGACCCTTTCTGCTTAAAAGCCATACAAAAATCATAATACCATTTCCAACGATAAGAAATCTCTTAGTACAGAAATATGTGGGTGAGAAAAGAGCCAATTGGGTTACTACCTTACAAGAATATGATGTAGAAATCAAACCAACAAGTATTGTAAAAGGTCAAGGCTTTTGCAAAATGCTGGCTAGAGCATCACTTATTTCCGAAATACCATCTACAGAGATAGAAATATATGAGGTAAGCCTAAACGATGTTGAATCATTATATGCTGATATCATATTTTATCTAAAGAATGGATATGTTCCTCCAAACCTCGATTACACCAAGAAAAGAGCTCTAAGGTTGAAGGATAAATCGCTTATTTCTGAAATACCATATGCAGAGATACAAATATATGAGGTTAGCCTAAACGATGTTGAATCATTATACGCTGATATCATATTTTATCTAAAGAATGGATATGCTCCTCCAAACCTCGATTACACCAAGAGAAGAGCTCTAAGGTTGAAGGATAAACAATATCATCTCGTGAGCGATGTACTTTTTAGAATGAATTATGATTCTGTTCTCCTTAGATGTCTTGAGAAATCTGAAGCTGAAAAGGTCTTGCAGGAACTCCACGATGGGCCAGCAGGCAAACATTATGCTGGAGATGCTACTGCACATAAAATCCTCCGCGTAGGCTATTACTTGCCCACATTATTCAAAAATTCGCATAGCTATGTAAGGAAATGTCAAGTTTGTCAAACTACTTCTCGGAGACAAAAGAAACCATCATTGCCGCTGCAACCAGTCAACATTGAAAAACCTTTTGATCAATGGGGATTGGACATAATAGGTGAGATCGTTCCTCACTCTTCTAAACAACATAGGTATATTTGTAAAAAGAGCTTCGGCGAAAATCACATAAAAGGATTATTGTCGACGCGTTTTGAACCAACATAGGTATATCCTTACGGCAGCAGATTATTTTACTAAATGGGTAGAAACAATTCCTCTCAAGACGGCTAATGCCAAACACATCATTGAGTTCATAGATCAATTCATTATCACCAGGTTTGGTTTACCTTTTGCTTTAATGTTTGATAATGCATCGTATTTTTTTGTCAATGTTATGACTGAATTTGCACTCAAAATAGGTTTTAAGGTTGAACACGCTGCCAATTATTACCCACAGGGGAATGGGTTAGCTGAATCTACGAATAAAAACTTAATCATAATCATTAAGCGAACCATTGATCAAAATCGCAAAAATTGGCACAAGTCTTTATTATATGCTTTATGGGCATATCAAATAATGCAGAAAGCCTCCATTGAAACTTCTCCCTTTAATTTAGTTTATGGGAAAGATGTGGTTCTTCCAACTCATCTAGCAATTCCCTCTTTGGCCTTAGTTCAATATATTGATGAAGCACCAACTTCTTCCTTACAACTAAGGCAGCTAGAAATAATTAAGCTAGAAGAGCAATGAGAACAGGCCAAAATAACTCATGCTCATCACCAAGCATTAGTAAAAGCTTCTTTTGATTCAAACATGATATCCAAAAAGGACTTTCAGATGGGAGATCTAGTTTTAAAATGGGACAAGGTTCATGAGGAAAAAGGGAAACATACGAAATTTCAACAAATGTGGCTTGGCCCTTTCCAAATCGTAGAAGTCATAGGTCCATCTACTTTTATGTTACAGGATTTAATAGGAAAAAGAGAGTCTTTACCTGTTAATGGACAAATCCTCAAAAAATACTTTCCATAGGAGATCATTCTTCTATTTTTGTAGATTAGTTTTTCTTTATTTTCATAATAAAACCAGTTGTAAATGGCTACATTTTGAATTCACGAAAAAGACAAGTATCTCTTTTATATTTTGTTTTTTCGCTTGTATAAATAGAATTATTTTAGAAAATTGATCATTATTATTGAAAGATACAGTTAAAGGCTCTAGACCTGGAAATGATACTAGTTTTAACCTTGTAAATTTTGATAAAAAATGACCTTTAGTGAGAAATTGTTTTATATCAGTCCAATGAAAGGTATCAATAACAAAACAAAGGTTCTTTGTAGAAAATCTCTTTCCAAAAAACTCTACCATTGTCGTCCAAAGCTATCTTAAGGAAACAATGACTTCCTCCCCACCTAGGGAATTACAGCTTTCAGGGAATAATCCAATGATACACTTTAACTTAAAGAGTAAGAGTTCTCATCACGAGCCGACTTATCATGATCATAGATGTTATAGCTTGCTGACTTTTCCAATACTCCATACCACAACAGGGTAATGACTCAAGATTGTTGCAATCAAAAGACAAGGGGTCTCATCACAATCCAGCTTGTTCAACAAAGTTATAGCTCAAGTGAGTGGCACTGTCATAAATTGGCTACCAAACCAAGACATTTTTCTTTAAGGGTTAAAAGAAAATGAAAGCAATAAGTATGGATATGGATTTCTCTTTGAAAATTGTATATTTCTCTAAGTAGGATACAGGATCATTGCTGGGTAATAGGTAATCTTGTCGAGGCTATAAGCACCTGCTGGTAGCAGAGGCTCTACCTACGACAAATGAGCATATTTAAAACTAATTTACAAAGAAGGCTTTGTTTTTATCTTTATAAACCAAGTAGTGACTGATGTAGATACAATAACTAGCTTGAGGAAGTAAATAATCAAAGTTAAATATAGAAGAAACGAAATATCATTGACAGATGAAAGCATGATGTACTTTGTCTTTCTATAATAAAGTTTGATTTTCTGGAAATTTTTCTGTTTTAGAAGTTAAGAAAATTCAAAATAAAAGTAGAGATAACTGGTTCTTCCAAGTGAATCACCAATTGTTGTGGCCAGCAACAAACCCCCCTTCTTATTTAGTTTTATCACTAATACTAAATAAGTGGAGACCCTTATAAAAAAAACTAAAAAATCAACTAGTGCTTGTATTTCCTTTTTTCAATGAAACTTACTATCATAAAATTATGAAAATACCCTCAAAAAAATCTAAAAAGCTTAAGTTTTATGATAAGTTAGGATAAGATCATTCCTTAAAAAATATGTCGCATCACAAAAAGGGTAATGGATACCTCCCTACAAGCAGAATTCTAAAATTGCGAGATCGCGATATGAAACTACACACTAAAAACATTCATCGCATCACATGCTTCAAAAATTATTTACGCTGAAATACCTCAAACCGCCGATATGCGATATGCGATGGCGCATATCGCAAATCGCATTTCACAGAAAACACATTAACGGATGATTGAAATATGCTACGATATTGCGATATTGCGATTCTACGCTATTGCGATTCCACGATATTGCGATCTGTGACACTGCGATCTGCGATATTGCGAAGCAAATCGCAAATCACCTCATTGCAAATCTTTAGGGCTCGTTGTTCTCAAAAGTTGTTTCCATAAACCGAGACCAGGTCATGTGCATTAATGTTAATTAATGAGTTAGTTGGCAATCATTAATGAAATATGGTTTTGTTTTGATCGAAGAGCCATTTCACGTAAGGTGGTATATTTTATATGTCTTCGACATCTAAAGTTTTCCCATCACCTTTTTCTTATCATTATTCTCACCTCATTTGTAAACTACAGGAATGAAGAGCAGAGAACTAAACAAAGCAGTGTTCAGGATATTATGGGAAAAAAGGGCAGAGCTCCGAGTTCTGAAGACAAAGAAATGACGCCCTTGTATACAGACACCGCTTGTAACAAAGATGCTGGTATTACTACTTGGGAAGGAATGTACAATCTACTTGAGGAAGAAAATCCCAAAATGATGGAGGTTACAGCTACTACAGGCTCACATGGGTCTTCTGAGTCATCTATTACAGAGCTAGCTTGCTCGTTCTTGCACCAGATAGCGCCGAGGACCAAAATTCTTCCATACACAGACATGGTTAAATGGGTACTAGACAACGGTGACATCACAAACAGACAATTTATGACTCAGGTCAAGAACTCACAGAGTCGTTCCACAAAATTCAAGCTTTATATCCTCTAACAAAAAGCATGCGAGAGGAAAAAATCACACCAAGGAAGCTCGGATCGAGAAATAGAGGCAGTTTCCAAAGTGTTGCAACGCTGGGTAAAACCCCTTGAAAAGGAAAGCCTATAATTGCTCAGTCACCTGTAAGTCCGGAAGTTTGTTGAAAAAAGAGCTAAAGGCAAAACTTGAACTCTAAAACCAATGGTATTTATCAGAGATATCTCCAAAGTAGTATGTAAATATGAACAACATCTATAGAGAGGCTAGAGATAGAAGGCTCAAGAAAAGGCAGAATCAATCAAAAGATTAACTAAGTTGAATTGGGATTCTTACTAGGCGTATTTGGTAAAACCACACAACCAGTGCATGACTCTCAAATGTATCATCAATTTTGTTGAGAATATGGCGCCAACTCTTTCCGATTCCAATTTTGTAGGATAGTTAATGTCGGAAGTCGGCCATCCAACTCTCCTCAAACAAATGCTGAATGCTTGTGATTTCAAGGAACAGATACACAAATAGTTAGTTGTTAGTTTTAGTTTTAGATTTAGTGTTAGTGTTAATTTTGCTTTATTTTTGCCTGAAATGAGGATGGTCATTTAAACCTTGCCCTACGTTTTTGTAATAAATTATTTTTAGATTTAATTAGTAGTATTTAAACCCTTCTCATGCATTTAGAGAAGGGTCCTGAAATTTTTCAAAAAACTTGTCCTCAGAACATGCACTTTTTCACCCTCCGAGGAGGTTTTGATGAATGAATGGAACATGATTTATTGATATCTACATTTAATATCTACTACTGATGTTGCACTTTTGTACTCTTAGTGGATGTTAGATTAAGAAGAGATAAATCATTATTGCTTGAAGCTCATGAGTAGAACTAGTTATAAATGGTACTGTTATCTCTTAACTATTTCTGCCTTTGTGTTAAAGTGATATTCATGTTCAGTTGTTTATGTATTGATGCGTGAATGCTTGAGTTATTATTTGGCACTTCTGTATGGTGATAGCTATTTATTTATGCTTAATATATGAGTGGCTTATTATGCGATATGTTTTTCACAACTATTTTGTCTAACTTTTTTATATGAAGTGGTTTATCTTCATTGAATTCTTTTCTCATAACAGTTGAATGATCTTTATTACCAATTGTTATTTGAAATCATTTTATATTGCATAATGGAAAGATTACATCCCGGGTTAGTTTAGAATTACATATTTATGTTTATTAGAATACTATTGCATGTCATTAGATTAGATTTAGAATAAAAGCATTTTACTTAGGAACTTTTAGAAAGGAAATATCAATTCTCAACACACACACACATATATTGGGAAACTGGTCCCATATACCAAGTCGGACCCACTATACCAAACGGAAAAGGCGCTGCTAACCAAGGTTCGGACCGGGTGGGTATCCCCCTTGTTGTAGACCCGATTTTCAGGGCTTCAACATGACTTTAGTCTCTATCCCAGATAAGGTGCTGAGGTCAATGGGTCAAGACTTTTTGAAAGGTGGTCCTTAAGGAATCCCACATCAATCAACGTGAGTTTGTACAAAATTATTGGTAGGACTATAGATAAAAGATCTCACAGTCCAATAGTTTTTCTTTTATGGCAAGGAAAACAAGGCAATATATAGAGCTATATGGTTTTATTTGTAAGCAAAAAGATGAACTGAAAAGAAGGAAAAAATGTATGTGACTTAGAAAAGTGGTTATGTGTGAAATCATGATGGGTAAGGCAATGAATTAGTGGACTCCAATATGGATGACTCATGAGGCTTTGAAGGAGAAGTTTGGGTAAACATATCATGACACAAAAGGTTTTTGTATAGTGGCAAATTTCATGACATATGTAATGAAGAATTGGCTTCTCCAAGCTTTCAATGATGCATGTTTTATTGTGATTTCTAGAGATCACATCTTCATGAACTTGAATTGTCTACGCATTTGTAAAATCTCAGTACAAATCCTGCATGAAAGCTGTGAGATATTTTTGAAAAACATAAAATGCAAGAATGAGTTTGAAAGCTAGCAACCAAATAAAATAAAATGAATGTCTTTTGATTAATACCTTTGCGTGCAAGTTCCTTTGAAGTAACTCCAAGGAACCAATTAGCATAAATTGATTTCAATTGTTCTGATTTTAAATTGTTTCAATTGTTTTGATTTTTTTATTATTATTTTTTTATTGTTTACACAACCCATTAGTAAACATGAAACAAAAACAATCTATCAGATGAGGAAAATGTTGGTTGAGTCATCAGGAAAGGGTGTCTAGGCCTAGTGAAAAAGAGGAATATCCATGAGGAGATCAATCCTCAATAGCACATGTGCTTTATTGCTTCATTGGCGCACCAGAATCCCATAAACCATGGAGATCGCTGCAGATTTGTAAAATAGTTGTAGAATCATGTTAATTTTGTAGCTAATAATAATAAGGAATATTAAAGAATAAGACATATAAATGTTTTTAACTTGTTAAAATCTATGGTTTTACTGCTTTAATTAGTTGGTAACGATGATGATAAGAGGAAAATGGATGAAAAGGGTGTCAAAACAAAACAATCATGGAATTCTATACTCCCTTGTCTGAACTTGTTGCATGTCCTCATGGAACATATCATGACTTCATTGTGGCATAATGTGAAAACAAGCGCGTATCATTTACCACTACCATACTCAGCGAGAATGAGATCCATCAGAATCGAATAGTGAATGACTAAAAATAGACCTAAATTCTTTTGGAAGTCGACACTCTGCTTTGTGACTAATTCTCTCCTTGCATTACTGCTGTATTACACCTCCAGCTGTCATGGCACTAATTTTCACCATCATTGCCTCTGTGTACATCAAGTGGGTTTAAAGACGACAGATCAAGCTTTTCATCCTTTATATCTGATACATTTACGTCGTTGCAGCCCTTGCTGAAGCATTCATTTATATCCACAGGTCTTTCGGATTGAGAGAACTAGAATTTCCAAACATAGGTGGAGGCTTGTTGATTGAAAACACATAAAAAAAAAAGGTTTTTCCCTCACAAAAATACTTGGTTCTATAATGCAATGGGATGAGGAAGTCGAGGCCTAACTTGTTCAAGATCAAATTTCAACAAACTAGAATCTTAGATATATTCCACCAATATCCTTTCACATTGCCTTCTTCTATAGTGGGATGCTTTGTATATCATATATTCATCTTTATTATACAAGCCAGGCACAAGGTGTACGATATATCTATCCTTACATCCTACTATTTCTACTTGCTATAGCTTCTATAGAGAGCAAGGAAATTTTTATGAAATTCCTATCTAATTCAATTGATGGGTGCCAAGCTTCTTCTGGCCTCTCCAACTTATATTCAGAAATCTATAATGCATATTTTTCTCTACTTTTCTCATCTAAAATTACCAATTGTCAAATAGTGAGTTTAAAATATCTATATAGTTAGCCCTCTGATTCAGCTCTCAATGGACACATTAGAAGCTAACAAATTGTGTATACTTAGCATATTGTCTAGACTGCATACCTATTGGTGCACATAATAAAGAATCAGGAATACCAAGCCCTCTGATTCAGCTCTCAATGGACACATTAGAAGCTGACAAATTGTGTATATTTAGCATATTGTCTAGACTGCATACCTATTGGTGCACATAATAAAGAATCAGGAATACCAAATGCATCCACAAGTTCTCTTTGAAAACTCCTCACTTCAAAAAACAGGTGCTCGTTGAGCTAAAGAATTGCCTTAGCCTTGTTAGGTGCAACATAGTCTACATTTCTATAGCTTCCAATGCCTTTCCAAATTCGATCAAGTGCATAGAGATCATAGAGAAGCTTTAAGTCTGCAAGAGCGTTCCTATCTTTACAACTATTGACAACATCTATAAATCTTGCAAGGATCACAGAATCTATATGTGATTCAACAAGTATTAGTAAATGATTCAACCATCTATTCCATGCCTCAAAACTTCCAAGTGACTTTGAGTGCTTCCTTAGACGCAATGCAACAGTATGCAACAATCTTGATGTTTGATACCTAAATGCATCGAGCTAGAATTTGGGGTCTTGCAAATGGCCCTGTCCTTCACGATGAGCAATTATTGGATTTAAATTGGAGTGAAAGCCCCCCGGAATGTTGAAAATAATAATCTTCTTGCCAGCGACCAAAGAGTGGATAGAAAAACGTTGTTTGGAACCTCATCTCTGACTGCTATGGGCGCCATCGTAAATTCTCATATCAAAATATAACAAAACCTACTAATATTTGAATTCAATGCACAACTGCAAATACCTTTTTCATTATGGTGTCAAGTCACCATACCACCCATAGTTTCTCTCCATCGAATAGTTTCTTTGTTGTCAATTCTGCTAGACTTAGTGATCGTTCTTTCATGAATTTGATGATACATCGTATCTGAACAGAGGACAACAAAGAACTTAGATATAGCCTCCTGAAGCTTTGGGATGGTGTTGACTTCGAATTCCAAGGCTTTGTGAACAGGCATATACATCTGGTTGCGTAAGCGCTCCGACATTCGATTTGAATATAATAGTGGGTTTAACGCCATCTCTGCTTCATTGATTGTGAATTTCTCCTCATGGATGTACAACAGGGGCATATCAAAATCCTGACAGTTCCCAACAGGCTTATTTGCAAAAAGATCCCCTTTTATAGAGACTACGTCCCCACAACCACGTTCTTTAGAAAGAATGCATTGAGAATAGTGCTCTGTTTTTATGAGGAGGTATCACAAGATTTTCATTTCCTAAGATATTGTTGTAGAAAAAGAAGAACTCCAATTTAAAAAAAAACACAATGCTTCCCACAAGTACGAAGTAATGTTGGACGATTCTTCTATTCACCAGGTAGGAGTTTCAAAATACCTTCAATTTACATTATACAACATAGCCAAATACAGCGAAATTGGGATTATTCAATCATGCTAGAGAATCTTTGGCATGATCTCTTCCTTATTCTGCGAACAAAAACCTGATTTTTCTCATGGATTTGTTCCCAAATCTTGTTGCTTGCAATTGCACTCCTCTTCCTTTGACAACTATAATGCCAAGCCAAACCTCTTGACATGCTAGTGCTTCTTCTTCAAGTCCAATAGTTGTAAAGGCTCTGGCATTAGAATCCTCTTCGAAAAGAAATTTTGCATCGTGGACATTAATACATAGACAGATGGATTTTGAGGACTATAACAACCATATTTCATTTTTTTAGCTGAGATAATTACGAAATTTGTTGTCATCAAATAGAGTTATCATCGCACCTATATCAATAGAAAAGCTGGCTTCTCTTGCCTCACACCATTGTTAAAAGATGCATCCATTGCTTGGATGGCTAGAGTTGAAAACATGAAACACAATAAACCTTGTAGAGCCAACGAACAATCGATGTTAGATCTACAAGTTCAGGTTGTAATTGACAAAAAAATCATTGTATATGTTGAACTTCACAAAGCTTATGTTAGATCTACAAGTTTTTGTTGTAATTCACAACAAAATCGTTGCATATGTTGAACTTCATAAAGTTGATGTTAGATCTATTGATCTAAAGATGATTTGAGGTTGTCATTGATGTCAACCTATGCAGCACCATGGGATACCCTGATATTGCAAGGGAATTTTGACTTGACAACTCACTATATTTTTAGTCAACAATCTTCTAAATGGATTCTACCCATCGAGATGCTTCTGTTGATATATGGCATGCCAAGTAATTCTTCATGGTTTGAGAGATATTCATGTTTGAAGCTAGTAACACCAATTAGTGGGCTAAAACCCTATGGGGTTGTGGCATGGCACTCATAATTGGTTTTTTTCATTGAATAGTCAATAATTAATAATTTTTTAAGCTCCTAAAATCCCTCCAGCATTCTCTATAGAAGCCCCTCTCAACTCTATAAAAAGAAATCTCATATATCCTCCAAAAGTAGTGATTGTGGCATTTCACTATAAATTCATTTCTCCGAAGTCTTAGATTCAGAAATGCAAACCCATTTGATTAGAAATCCTAATGAATGTCATGACCAAATTTCAGATCTTGGTTTGCTATTTTTTTGGAGATATGATCTGTGGAAGTTCGGGTTTTTGTAGGCTCCCAAATTTCATCTCAAAGAAGTTACCTTGGGAAAATCTTCATAACTCTCTGAGAAGAGGATTATAATCCTATAAAAAGTGGTGGATAGTGCACAGACTATAGTTTTCTATGTATCAATTGTAGAGCTGAAGGAGGAAAGAATGACATGTGGCACGTTGTACAAGTTTGCTCTACTCAAGTAGTCCATAATTAGGTCATTATGAGAGAATGGACATAACTTTGTCTTGAAGAGTCCAAATCTAGTTAGACCTATGGCATTGGAAAGAAGACGCAAAGGGATTCTACAGGACTGAAGATCACATGTTGGAGATTTGAAATCACAAAGATACATCAGATTAAATATCGTTCTCCTACAAGGCAAGAAAAACTAGAACAAGTGTTGTCAAGGGATGCAAAGGACTAGACTTTCTAGGGCAGCAAAGAGTGGGGTGTAGCAAAATGATGCAGCAGAGGTAAGCTACAGGTAAGTATCTTCTATATATGCATGTTCATCTCTTAATTTCATTATGTTCTTTGTATTCTAATTTGTTGTTTTTGTTTAGCACTGACATATGCACTATAGGATGAGGTAAGTTTTTCTATTATCATGTCATGGGTATTTCCTTGAAGGCTTTTTGCAGGTAATATATATTCATCAAGAGAAGACTCAATGCATAATATAATGTTCTGAAGAATGAGAAAGGGTAGCATGATAAGAGCAGCAATCAAGGTGCAGAGCAGCAGCAAGAAGTTCACCACATGAAGTCTTCATGTGGGCAGCACTGCATGCAGACATTGTAAAAGTATTATTGTACAGAGTCATTGTAAAAGCATCTTTGTAAAAGTTTTACTAGTTTCTATCTACCAAGAGTTGAAGAGGAAGTGTCAGGAGGTCTAGAATCATCATTAGGTGGTTGTTTCATAGTTGGGGTAATGGTCTACTATGTCTTCTTCTTCTACATTATTGTATATCATTGTAAATTGGACCATTTTCCATGGTACAAGAGTCTATTCTTCTTTTATTCTTCTATAGGGTGGTAGGGTGGTGCTAGGCTGGTGCATGAAGTTACCAATAGGTTCAAGCCTGTGAAAACTTCAGGGTGGTAGGGTGATCCTAGGGTGAGTTGTAGCTCATTAGGTGTTGGGGCATCTGTTTAGTTGACCACTGAAGAATCTCGGGCGTTGGAGCATCCATCCAGTGGGAGCTGGAGAAGAATGATTTTCTAGAATTCTAGGAAGTTGTTGCTTTCATTTCAATTGGGGTTGAAGATTAAAGAATTTATTAAAAAAGTGTTCAATGGTTTTTGACCTAGAGGGTGTTTTCCACCTAAAATCTTTGTGCCTCATATGTTCTTTTATTTATCGTTCTTACTGCATAAACGTTAATAATAATTGAAGATTATCTAATGCTCTGAAAATATTTAAAAGTGATAATTGCTAAGGAAAAATAATTCACCTCCCCTCTCAGTACTTTCCGACAATTGGTATCAAAGCTTGGTTCCTTCAGTAACATCTTAACCCCTGGAAGTCAGTTTTCAGAGCATAGAGATGGGAAAGTCAAATAAGCAGGTTACAAGGATTTCAAAGGAAGGTATAGGTACAACTAAATCTCAAGAAAGTGAGTATTGTGTACCAACATTTGATTTTGATGCAGATAATTACTGGATATGGGATCCATGATGGAAGTATCTTTCCAGGCACATGGAGTATGGGAATCAATTGTTTCTAGAGACACATCTACTAACGAAGCTAAAAGGTAAAATTCAAAGGCCATGAATGTAATTTTGAATATTTTTCCAAATTCTATGAAAAAAAAGTTGGTCAATGTTCAACAACTAAAGCTCTTTGGGAAAAGCTTCATAATTTCTATTCAACAAAGAAATTAGGTCAAGATGTTATTGAAAATTCAAATCCTTCTAAGTATGATGAAGAAGGGTTGACCATAGAAGAATTTTCTAAGGAGGCAATCAAGCTTATAAAATAGCTCAAGGCTGAAAAGATCTGTTCCAATACTCTTGAAGAACAAGTTCAAGGTCTAAAAATGAAAGTTGAAGAACACAAATGTATTGAAGAGTGACTTCAAAAGAAGTTGGAAGAAATCGATAATATAGCGACACGAGACCTTAAGAGATAAGTCCAACAGAAGTAACAAGAACTTGCCACAACATTTGTAGAGATTAGTAGGATCACACAATAGATGCAGGAAGTAGAAATTGAAAGGAAGGAATCTAATCAAAGATACATATCCTCTGTTTTTTGGGTTGTGTTATATTCTTTCCACAACTAGCCCACATAGTTAACTGGGGGGTTAGAAGGGGGTCAGAGCCCCCCCTTCGTTGCACCGATTATGTAGCGGGGGGAGTCACATGGTGTTTGAGGGGTGTAGGCAACCCCACTCTATGGGGTTCAGGGAAGCGCCCCAAATTGTTTTGGTTTTGGACCGTATATTAGGTTGGGAAGACCTACCTATGGTTTTGTGCATGTTTTTCGCACATGGTTTTGGCCGCGATGGTTTTCGGTCCATGGTATTGGATGCTTCGACATGTATAAATATGTATTGTAACATTGAAAGGAAAATAATGAAAAATCAATATGGTAGTCCCGGTTTTGGGGTGCAGGGGAAAATCTCTATGTATATGTGTTTTATGTGTTATGCTCTCGCATTGTTTATTTTGTATGTTTTAGAATTCATATACAGGTAATTTCTGTACTGGGTTAAAACCTACATTTGGTATCAGAGTTGTTTTGGCTTCAAGGGATGCCTTTATTGTTGAGGGGTTTCGCTCGGGCCTGTGGTAGACCCCGTTCAGTGGGAGATCTACGGGATCGATTCTGGTGGTGAAAGAAGATGGCAAGCAATGGAAAGATAAAGATCAAGAAATTTAATGGTTAGAGTTTTGAGTTGTGGAAACTCAAGATGGAGGATCTATTGGCGGATAAATATCAGTGGATTGTGGTAGATCCGGGTACTAACCCAACGGGAGTGTCTGATGAAGAATGGAAGAAGTTGGATTAGAAGGCAAAGAGAACAATACGATTGTGTGTCTCAAATTTAGTATTGTTGAATGTATCAGGGGAAGCTACGACAAAGGATTTGTGGGACAAGTTAGGGCCCTTGTACCAATCTATGTCTCTTGCAAATAAACTGTTCCTACAGAAAAAGTTGTATAACCTGAGGATGAAAGATGGAGACTTGGCGACAAAGTATATGAATGCATTTAATACTGTGGTAAGTCAGTTATCCTCTGTTGATATAAAAATTTCAGATAAAGATAAGTGCATTAGTTTGTTGTGTTCTATACCACATTCATGGGATAGTTTGGTTATTGCAATAGGTAGCAATGCAATTGCCTTGTAGTTTGATGAAATAGTCTCATCCTTGTTGACCGAGGAGATGAGATGGAAAAATATGGAGAGCCAGAATGGTGACGCCTTATCTGTACGAGGATGATCCCAAAACCGAAACAAAAAGAAGTCATCGAATGGGAGATCTAAATATAGAGGGAGACCTAAATCCCCAGGAAAACCTGTAAAGGTGGTGTGCTAGAAATGTGGAAAGGAAGGGCACTACAAAGGGACTGTAAATATAAAACTCCTGATAAAGGAAAGGGATATGATGATGCTATTTCTACAGAGGCGAAAACCACCTCAGATGAAGGTGGGGATGTGTACTTGGCTTCTTCAAGTACACATGTAGATCATGAGGCATGGTTGATTGACTCAGGTGCATCCTTTCACTTCACTCCCCATAGAGAGTGGTTCTACGAGTATGAGAGATACTATGGTGGTGATGTATTCTTAGGAGATGATAGGAAGGCTAGAATCATTGGTCGCGGAAAAGTAAAGTTGAAGTTGCAAGGTGGAAGGGTTACAACACTACTAAGTGTTCTACATTTTCTTGCATTGGCCAAAAATCTAATTTCTGTAAGCAAGCTGGATGATGCAGGTGTAAAAACAGTGTTTGAGAAGGATACCTGCAAGATGGTTCAGTGAGCACTAGTATTGATGCGAGGAGTTCAGATTGGAACTCTCTATAAGCCGCAAGGTAGCACTGTTGTTGATGGGTGCAACAGTTTTGTGGTTCTTGAAAGGGAGCAGAAAATATAGTGGTCTCTGGAGAGAAGACCATGTTGTGGCATCAAAGGCTTGGTCATATTCGAGAGAAGGGACTTCGAATACTTCATGGTAAAGGTATGGCAGAAGGTATGAGTAATAGCTCTCTGGATTTTGATTTTTGTGAAAATTGTGTATATGGGAAGCAGAATGAGGTGAGTTTCCCCTCTAGTGCTAAGAAGGCGAAACAAATATTAGAGCTTGTGCAAAGTGATGTGTTTGGACCTGTGAAGGTTCCATCACTGAGTAAGTCTATGTACTATGTATCATTTATAGATGACTTCTCAAGGAATACATGAATATATTTCCTTAAGAAGAAATCTAACGTCTTTGATAGGTTTAAAGAATTTAAGGCTCTGGTGGAAAACTAGACAGAGAAGAAGATAAAGGTGCTGAGGACAGATAATGGTGGAGAGTTTTGCAGTAAGGAATTTAAAGAATTATGTAAGCATTGTGGTATAGCATGGCAGAAGACTACTCCATACACACCTGAGAAAAATGAAGTTGCAGAAAGAATGAACAAGACGTTGATGGAAAGGGCAAGAAGCATGCTCAATGGTGCTGGGTTAGGACAGGAATTCTGGGCAGAGGCAGTGGAGACATCATGTTACCTGGTCAATAGATCACCTTCATTAGCGTTGGAGGATAAGACTCCACAAGAGGTATGGACTAGTAAGAAACCCTCTCTTTCACATTTGATGATATTTGGATGCGATGCATATGTACATGTTCTAAAGGAGAAATGAACCAAGTTGGATGGTAAATATGAAAAGTGCATATATATTGGGTATAAGAATGGTTTAAAGGGTTATACGCTTTGGAACCCAGTAATAAAGAAGGTTATGTAAAACTGAGATGTGGCATTCAGAGAGGTGAAAAATGTTATTAAACATGAAGTCCAACCAAAGGAACATGAGAAGATAGTGTTTGAGCTTAAGGAGGAAGAATTATACTCTACAACAGAGGAGGAATCAAAAGATGAAGAGCCACAAACCCCGAGTGTGAAAAGATCAGTTCGAGAAAGAAGGCAGCCAAAAAGGTATAGCCCATTTTCTTTCTGTTCAAATTTTTCTTTATCTATTACTGGTGATGATCCCATAATTGTGAAGGAAGCAGTAGATTTAGAGGATGGAAGACTTTGGAAAGAGGCCATGGTTGATGAAATGGCATCTTTGCACAAAAATGAGGCTTGGGACCTTGTGGAGTTGCCGACCTGAAGGAAACCCATTGTCAGCAAATGGGTGTTCAAGAAGAAGACAAATGCATAAGGAAAGGTGGAGAAATACAAAGCTCTGTTGACAGAAAAAGGTTATTCCTAGGTGTCAGTAATAGATTTTGGTGATATTTTTTCTCCTGTTGCCAAAGTAGCTTCTATTAGATTACTTTTATCTGTTGCTACTTATTTTGATTTTGAGGTAGAGCATATGGATGTGAAGACAAAATTTCTTCACGGGGATCTGGAAGAGGAGATCTAAATGAAGCAACTTGAAGGCTTTGCGGTGAAGAATATGAAATAACTGGTATGCAAGTTAAAGAAGTCTCTGTATGGTTTAAAACAATCACGAAGGATGTGGTATCAGAAATTTGATACATTTATATGGGGACTTAGCTTCACTAGAAGCAAAGAAGATCACTGTATGTATTTTAAATTAATTGGTGATCATGTTATTTATCTGGTCTTGTATGTGGATGATATGTTACTAGTTGGAAATGACATAGAAATTATCCAGGATTTGAAGATGCATTTGTCCTCCAAATTCAACATGAAAGATCTTGGCGCTGCAAACTATATTTTGGGCATGGAAATTAAAAGAGATCGAACAAAGAGGAAGCTCTGGTTAAACCAAAGGAAGTATTTCGAGACAATATTGTAGAAGTTTAATATGAAAGATAATAAACTGGTGAAGGTTCCTATTCCAGTAGGTGTAAAGTTATCTGCTGAACAGTGTCCCAAGACATAAGAAGAAGAAGAGGACATGTCCCATGTTCCATATGCAATTGCAATCATCAGCCTGATGTATGCGATGGTCTGTACTAGATCAGACATTGCACATGCAGTGAGAGTATTAACAGGTTTATGTCAAAACTAGGGATGGAGCACTGGACAACAATGAAGTGGGTTTTCAAGTATTTGCGTGGAACTAGTGATTATGGTTTGTGCTATCAAGGAAGACTAGGATTGGACAAAGTGTTGGATATTCATGGCTTTGTTGATGTAGATTGGTATGGAGATCTAGATAAGAGAAGATCTACAAGTGGGTATGTGTTTAACCTATTTTATGGTGTAGTTAGTTGGATGAGTAAGAAACAATCTGTAGTGGCACTATCAACTACAGAGGCAGAATACATGGCAGCCACTCATGCAAGCAAGGAAGCAGTTTGGTTACAGAGATTGTGTTCAATTATGGTTAGTACAGGGATCTATAAGGATAGACTATGATAGGGAAAGTGCAATTTTCTTGGAAAAGGACCCTGCATATCATTCAAAGACAAAGCACATTGATGTTCAATATCACTTTGTGAGGGACATGATAGAAGACAAAAAGGTGTTGCTAGTAAAGGTGGACACTTTGAAGAATACTGTAGATGCATTGACAAAATTTGTGAGCTCTGAGAAGTTCTCTTGGTGTAGAGAAATAATGGGCATTGCAGGGCTAGATAAATAACTAAGCTCTCTTGTGGCCCCCTGTGGAAAGAAAACAACAAGTGGGAGAATGTTGGGTTGTGTTATATTCTTTCCACGACTAACCCACGTAGTTAACCGGGGGGTTATAAGGGGGTCAGAGCCCCCCCTTTGTTGTGTTCATTGCGTAGTGAAGGGAGTCACAGGGTGTTTGAGGGGTGCAGGTAACCCCACTCAATGGAGTTTGGGGCAGCGCCCTGGAAAATTTTGGTTTTGGACCCTATATTAGGTTGGGCAGACCTACCTATGGCTTTGTGCATGTTTTTTGCACATGGTTTTGGACGCGATGGTTTTCGGGCCATGGTATTGGATGCTTTGACATGTATAAATATGTATTTTAACATTGAAAGGAGTATACTGAAAAATGAAGCTAGTAGTCCCAGTTTTGAGATCCAGGGGAAAATCTCTCTGCATATGTGTTTTATGTGTTATGCTCTCGTATTGTTATTTTTTGTGTTTAAGAATTCGTATGTAAGTAATTTCTGTACTGGGTTAAAACCTACACTATTGACCAAAAGCAAAAGGAATTAGAAACATATTCAATAGAAATAAGTAGGCTCAAAATTGAAAATGAGAAGCAGAAGGAACAGATACAGGTTCTCAACAAAGAAGTAGAGAAGACCACTCTTCTCAAGCTATAGGTTTAGGAGGCAAAAAAAAGAAGGAAGATCTTGAAAATATGGTTTCAAGAAGATCTTGCACAAAACTAAGAAGAACTTGATTCAACTCGTGATGAGATCAAAAAACTCAAGGGATTGCAAAAATAATACTTACAAGATAAGACAGATGAAGAAGCGAAAATGAAGAACAATGTAAACTTTGGAACGGGAACTATAAACTCAAAATGGGAACTCTAGCCAAAAAACCTCGAAAAAACATCAAAAATAGTGCTAAAAATGAAAAGTGTGTATATTGGAATGATGATTTTTTTTTAGGGTCAATTTTGAACATATTTTAAAAATGGCAATGAAAATGAAATTTTCGTGCAAAAAATAGCTTGAAAACGAAAAAGTGATGATACTAGAATGATGATTTTTTTAGGGTCAATCTTTAACATTTCTAAAAAATGCTAGTAAAACCGAATTTTTATGTGCCAAACAAAGTTGTTTATGAGGAAAAAAAACACTAATGTTTTTGGTAGAATAACATTTTTCTTTCCTAATTATAAATCCACAGCCCCACCTCGTACCACCCCGGTGACCCGCCCGCTTGCCTGGGGTGGCTGTTGGGAAATTCTCGGAATCACCCAACAACCACCCAGGGCAGGCGGGCAGACTTCCGGGGTGGCACGGGGTGGGCACCGCAGCCCCACCCTGTTTCCGAGAAAACCAGTGTCTATTCAGATCTGTTAGTCCCACTAAGATGGGTAGCTATCTTAGAAACAAACAATTCAAAGTAACTTGTGTTTTCCTTTATGGGAGATAGATGAGAGAGAAGCAGAGAGCACCAACCTTAGTCTTTCGCTTGGCTCCTTTCTTGTTTCATTTCTCCTTTGATAGAGCTTCGCCACTCCTTGCACTTATCCTACTTCAAAGAACACCTGTAGAGGCAAAGAAGCAAAATGCCATCAAAGTATAGAGATCTATGATACCATAAACAATGTAGAATCAGATGTACATTAACCATACAAATGCATACAGAAATACAAGATTCAGAATTAAGCAAGCATATGGAGGAAAACTCAAATAAATTTATGGATAGAAGTAGAAGAGAGGATTATAACCTAGCTGTCTGATCCAACGCCATCCTCCCAGCATGAAAGCCCTTTTCACGTCATGAAAAGCTAGATCACCCAACAATATAATGCTTCACAGAGAAACCAACATCACTTCCTTACAAAATACAAAATTCTAGCCCCTCGGATCTCTAGGATGAGGGATCCATATATAGATATTTGTAGGGGGGTGAGTCAAATTCTTGGTTTTTTATTAGTGTCATTTCACTGATAGTTCTTGGTTCCACTTGGAGATTTCATGATCTCTTACTCATCCCTGGGCAAATTCAGAGAGGCAAGTGTCATATGAGCAGTTTCTAGAAGATTCTCTATGTTTCCACCTAGCAAACTACATCTGCGATTTGTTTTCTCTCGCTCATTGCGCCCTACAGAAGGGATTTTCAGTATGCATCGCACCCTTTGTGTGTAACAGGTGAGATGCATCACACCCTCAGCATGGAGCAATTTGTATGGTCCTGTTTTGACCAGTTCTGAGTAGTTTTTCAGGGAGAACTTCTGGGAAAGGATGTAATCAGTTGACGTTGATTCTTTAGGGTTTGAAACAACACTTTTAGGGGTTTGAGAGCCCTTAGTTTATCAACATATGTGATTGGGATTGTAGTGCCCAAATATGTCTATAACAGTTGCCCCCTAAAGCATGAGATCGTAAATCTTCTGATGTTGGGTGAAATGCTTTATCATGAGGATCCGAGGTTTTTCGAATTGGAAGGTGAAATATAATAAGATACAATTCAATACATTATCTTCATAATATTTTCATGATCTAGATGAGGTAGGCATTCCCATGATCAGCTTTATAAATTCATTTTCATGTACATAGGACAGATAACCGTCTATGAGGCAGATTGATAATTCTGGTAGAGCCATCATCCCTTAGCTTGGATGATTATCTGTGAAGATATGGAGTACATTTGATGTCTTTATTTTCCTGAATATATCGCAGCTTGGATGGATGAAACTAGATCTGGGGTCTTCAAAATCATTCAATCTTCGCCCGATGTACAAGTCGATCCATGTGAAAAGATGTTCTGAAGTCGAACATGGAAAGACATCGCCTGATTACCAGCTAGTGATGTAAGTTGTTAACAGGTGCGAGAGAAATCACCGATAATGATAACGACCCTCAGGGTACTACAGTACAATTCATGTGGTGTGAATACATGAGCCGATGTCGAACACCACATAAAATATTTTGGTCGAAGGCCATTGATGTAAACCTGTCGCCAAAAGTGAGAAACTTGCCATTGAGGCATGCAAGCTTCAAAGTACTGAAAGGGTTGTTCCTAAGTCAACTTCTTAGATAATGAGCTGATGTCGACAAGACGTGACCTGTCATAAGAGGGCCTTAATGAATCCCACATCTACGACACAAAACGGAGCAAATGATTTTGTGGAGGTGAAAACAGTTTGATGATACATGGTTCAAGGTGGTGGTCATGAAAAATGGAGCGTGAAGGTATTGCAGTGGATGAGGTGTTCGCTGGGTTGGTGAATTCTCTGAGTGAATTCTCTTGAACATATCGGCAACACTATGATGGATTGGTAGCATTAACCCCATGGATGGTATGGAAGACCAATGGTGATGGTGAACGGAATAACCCAACCCGACTCAATCATGGTGATGGAGTGAAAGTGTCATGTTCAAGAGCGACCTGCTACCACTGAAGTTCTTCAAGTTTTCTTCCCATTTTCCCCAGTCATTGCTAACCAATACCTCTTTATTTTTGTCAAGCTTGAGGAGGATAACACATGCTTGTTCTATAATTTTCCCTTCGGGAAAACCTATCACTATGTTTTAGCGAGCCTAGCGACAGTGAAAAACGCTCTTGCCTGGATGGACAAGTTTGTTGCTATTGTTTTAACGAGTTTAACGACTGATGCAAGAGCATCTAGCCTAAGGAAACTCATTTTAATCTAGTAAACGTAAGAGTATTGTGTTTTCAATGAAATTGGTTTCCCAAGTGTGAATTAAATGTAATTATTAATGTTTTGAGTGATTTTAATGAGAGAAGCTAGAATAGGGAATTAATTGAATATTGTGAGGCATATTTGTAAATGTTCTCAAATATAGGATAACATGAGAGATTTAGGATAATTGAGAGATTGAGGGATTTGAGAATTGATTGTAAATCTTAGATTAGGAGTGAGTTCATGGATTTAAGGATTTGAGAGGAGTTTTAGGAACAATGAGGAGATTTAGGAATTTTGTTAAGGAATTCATGGATCTAAACCAGAATTGGTTTTAGAGTCCCTGGGTATAAATGTAAGCCTAAAAGGTAGAGATAAGGGTTAGATGTTGGAGACAACTTAGGCTAGATAGATAGTAAAAGTGTGGTTTTGAAGCCCATGAGCAGATTTGTAAACCAAAGGCCACTGTAAAGAGAAAACAGGCCGAGAGGCAGAGTCCTATTTTGTAATTATGTGTGGATTTATATATGCACAGAGATTTAATTCCAAGTTGTATAATGGATGATTGAGTGTTGAATATAGATTGAGTGCATCAGAGAATTCGATTCTGAGTGCGTATATGGGTGATTCAAGTGTTGACTGATAAATTATGTGTCTATTAGAGATTCTATGTAATATATGTAGGCAGGCCGATTCGAAGTGATTATATAGAGGAAGAATATGACAAGGAGGGTTGTAATGGATTGTTAAATCCATTAAAATGATCAACGCTCAAGCTTAGAGGGGATAGCATAGTCAAAAACCTTGAGAGATCAAACCTTTGAAGGGAGTAGAACCCACAGAAACGGTGAAGAAATAGCGAAATCACAAGAAGGCATAATAGTGGGAAGTTGAAAAGTGATACATAGAAGTCGTCGGATCTTGAAGATCGGTGGCCAAGATTGAATCGCAAGGTTGGATTAATTGGGATCGCAACATAACTATTATGTGATATGTGGTGGACCTGAAAACCCATCAAATGTAACATTGAGAATCCATCGTGTCCGTAAATCATATCGGGTCGGAACTTTTAAGTGGAGGAGTTAATAGCTGTAGCTAAGCGATTGCGATCGCGTGATTAACCGTCGACTGTCAGATTGCGATCCTAATCGATGGTCACGATTTTTTCGGCCATCACATATCAACGTTGGTGGAGATCGGAGTTATAAGAAGACAGGTTAGAGGAGGCAGACCCGATGATATCTATAGTCACGGGTATAATGGATTTCAGTTCCGGCTTATGCTTCTTGGCGGGGACTTTCTTTTGTAAATCCCTTTTTCCCGTGTATTTCCAATATGTATGTTGGTCGAGATTTTAAGGTAAAATGGAGATATATGTATTCCAATAGTCACAGATCGGAAGAAAATGGGTGTTGGCCATATAAGACCATGAAGAGCGGATAGCGACTACGATGAAGATATCCTCGATTAATGTGCAACATTAGTACAGAAGGCGGGAAAAGGTCTGTTGTGTGATAATTCCTTTGTAATTGATCTCAAAAGGAATTAAGCACGATTGAAGATTGTAAAGGGTTTTAAGTGTTAAAACCACACGTGACCAATGGTAAGAGGGAAGATTGTATATAGGGGTTTTATAAAGGCTTGAGGACTGTTTAAAGTCCCGATAGGAGGATTTGGCGGGGCGATTGGTTCCGATACAAAGGAACTATAGATAGAGAGGGCCTTAACCATTCATGATTGAAGTTTTAACTCCTAAGAGAGTTAAAATTCCTGGGATAGATCAGATATATGCATAAGGCATGTATACTGTGGATAAAGCAGGGGTAACCCAGCATCAACAACAAAGATAAATTGGTCATTTTCATATTTAGAGAGTCTGAAAGGAATGAAAAGGAAACTCTAGTAGTCCTTTTTTGTGGTATAATCCCTTAAGCCCAAAAGAGTATAAAATAATACGAAAGGGATGACTTTTCAACAGTTTTAGCGAGTCGAACAAGACAAGCACTCGATCTTTTTATGTAATGATCCCTCAGATCTAAAAAGATTAAAATATAGAGGAGGGATGGCGCTTCCCTTTACTTTAACAAGCTGGAAAGGCTAGTAACTCGGCAATCTTTTCATATTTTACGAGTCTAAAAGGAGCTTAAAAGAGACTCGTTTTTGAGGAACGAGTTATGTATTCAGGTAGCAACTAGTTCCAGGTAAGTTTGGAACTTCTCAAACATGATAGCGTAATGAGGGTGGCTAGTAGAATCACTCATCGCATTTTTCCCTCAAAAGGATAAAAAATCAAGTGGAGGCATATGACTGGCTAAAAGAGTGGAGGTGATAGTAAGAACACAACCAAGGCTCAAAGGCTAATAACAATGCGATCAAAAAGGTTATTTACCAAATGGCGGGTTTATTTTTTAATGAGCTTGAACCTTATGCCAACATGTGCTTGATGGTGGTTTAATTTTTAACGAGCTTGAACTTTGCGGAAACATTTCTTGTTCTAGTCATCTTTATGGATGTCTCTTATTAGTAGATTTATTTTTTAATGAGCTTGCCCCATGCAAAACTTTGCTCAGGTGCCTTTTGTATGTAGGCTAAAAATGACCAACTACAGAACTAAGAGTAAATGAACTATTGAGGTTAGGTAGGATAGTTTAGAAAAAACATTTCCTTTTCTTTGCCGATGCCATCGACAAAGGTGAATGGTGGATCAAACCAATCACCTAAACTAAGCAGTTGAAGTTAGTAAAAACTACGGGGTTAGAGTTATGCTGGTCACTTTTCACTTGCGTAAAAAAGGTTTGCATGCCCTCATGTATAGAGGAAAGTAGAGTTTCTAGGTCACTGTATGGAAGTTCCCCTATTTAAGCAAGATTGCTTCATCCACGAAGTAAACAAAACACTTCCTTGACTCTGTCCATTGAAATAGACAAAGGTGCATGGTGCGAGCTTCCAATCACATAAGCTTCTAGGAGATCCTATTTCGGACTGATCCCATATCCTACACGGATGGGTGTGTTAGACCAATCATATAACCTACGACGAGGAAATCCTTTTCCAAACTAATCCCATATCCTAAACAGATGGGTGTGTCAAACTGGTTGTATACCCTACAAGGAAATATATCTTTTCATCTAGGTTTGCCTGCCAAAGCAGACCAGGGTGCATGCCCCTTGGGTTTTGTCACATTCATCAAATCACTCACGGTCATTAGGTGGATGAACTGGAGGTTGATGAGACATTGCTTGTGCAAAGAGACCATTCAGGGATGGTGTTTGACTAGTAGCTGTGTTTGAACTGGGAATGAAAGCTGGTCAACAAGTTGTACCATTCTGCCTTCATACGAGAAACACATCACCCAAAAGAGTGAGGAAACAATAGCTCCCATGCTATAAATGTAGTCACACCCAAAGAGTAGATTGTAATCTAGTGGCCCTTGGACTAACATCACGTTCCAATGAATGATTTTCCTTCTCAAAGTTATAGGCAAATTTGGAAGGATCCCTAATGGTCGACTGGTTCCTTTATTGAAGCCTAAAAAATTTTGAATCTTAGGCAAAAGCAATGGCGAACCAAGCACTTTCCAAGTAGTTGAGGAAAGGATACTCACGGAAGCCCCTTCATCTATGATAGTGCCAGCCATGATCATTCTGTAAGCTTGTACTATGATTCAGCATGGTACATTAGATGGAAGGCAAGGTCTTTCTAGTAGATTCCAATCAAAGGAAACGACTAGATTTCTTGGAGGAGGGACCGAATAAATGGCTGGGTGAATCTCTTGAAATGGGGAACTTCCCTCCTGTGGTAAAGGAATGGGTAGATTTCCCCCATGTTCATCAGACTCTGTGTTAACAAAAAGAATTTGAACGGTGTTGTTCTCATTCTCTTTGGAGACTGTATCATATGAAGGTGGACCTTATGAAGATAAGACTGGGTCGACTGCCATCTCGACCTGCTGACTTTGGTCCGATGTGGATACAGAGGGTTTATCTTCAATGATAGATGTTTCAACCAACAACAGAGGTATGTCAGTTAGATTTTGAACTAGTGATAGAATTGGCAAGAGTTTCTTATATCCAGGTGGAAATCACTACGGTGAAGCAGGACGGTTATCCAAGACTCTTTTAGCTTCGTCTAGAAAAGGACAACAGTGGAAGGCATGATCTCCTTCACACAACCTACAAGGAAATTTAGATCTTCCTTTTTTTCCATTGACTTCATTTTCACTAGTTGATGGTGTACTCTCAACATGATCGACAAAGGTTGAAGACACCAGATTGTGCAAGCAGGGAGACCAGTCTCTCAAGATCCGCGGGATGCAAGGACAATCTCGATGATAGTAGTTTCCTTTGCAAATGACACATGGATATTTGGGTTTGGAAGGTGCAGTGTGTGGATTTTTGCTGGATGATGCATGGTTGCCCCCTTGCACAACTGGCTTCTTCTTGTTCTTCTCCTTCCCTTTCTTCTTCTTCTCAGCTACTTGGTTTTTAGTATCACTAGTTTCACCAAGCGAAGAGGAAGAAGGAGAGGGAGAAACAAAAGAAGTAGAAGGTGGGGGAGCAAATCTAGTATCATCTGGTTGCTTATTTGATTGCTGAGGAATTACAATGTTTTGAATGACAGAGGTCAAGAATAGCCATACTGGCAGGCCAATTGTGAGTCCTGTAAGGGACAATGTGGCCATATAAGGAGCACCAATATCTCCCTAAGAAGAGAAAGGACTAGGATTTCCCCCAAGGGGAAATCCTTGATTGGTGGACTCCATTATCTCAACCTAAGATCAACAAAGGAACAGGGATGTTATTCCGAAATAAATGAATTTTATGATGCTTTGACACAACTTTCTTTTTCAATTTTTAAAAGTCGAGAAAAAGCTAAAGGTGACTCTAGTCGCTTTCGATTTTTAATGAGTCTGAAGTGACAAGTGCTCAGATGGACCTTTTCTTTTAAGGAGTTGAAAATGAACAAAAGTGACTACTATGGAAATCTAGACAAAGGGATTACCAAACCAATCTCAAAACTGCAATATACACCTCGATGGTAAATTGAAGAGAAATTAGTGAGGACTTTATGTATGGTAGTCAATCTTCTTGAATGCTATGTTCAGTGCATTGCGATCGATAGGGCAGCAGACACGACTTCCTAAGGATAAAGGATATAAGCCTATTGTGATCTTCCAATATATACTTGACAGTACGTGGGAGCACAAGTCCGTACTAGCACTTGTCATATAAAAGAGGAAGAATCACCCAACCTACGATGAAAACGATAGTTACCAGGCTTTACGACACCAGAATACGTCTCTAACCTAGACTTCTAAATGTTGTGCGTTAGGTACCAAAGAGTTTTTATGTTTATTGAGGTTTATTTTATAGTTGATCTTTCTTAAGAAGTTTGCCTTTCAAGGTTCACCACATGATGTAGATGTACAATTCCTAAATATGCAATCTAAAATGATAAACAGTCTTTTGTTTTCTTTTAGCAATGAAAATCCTAGCTACTAAGGAAAGAAGAGTAAGATTCTTTCAACAGAGAGCAGAGAGCACACACTAAATGCACTTTTCCTAAATCAATTTCCGCATGTAGTCTAAATACAAATGCACATGCATGTATTTGTTTTTCCATTTCCTTAATGTAAGAATGCCAAAAAGAAAAACTAAGTATAAATCCGAACTACTTTTCTTTAAAGCGAAACTTTAGCAATTTCTTTTCAAAAACGAAACAAAGACTAAGATGACACTTTCAATTTTGAATGGAAAACTGCTTTCAAAACTTCAAAGAATTGACAATTCAAATAAAAAACAATGACAAAAGTATAATCGACTACCTAAAATAGGAATATTTTACAACACTCTTTTTCTTGACTCAAAATGATAGTTGCAACACTTTTGAACCAAAAGACGACAGTTCGATTAAGCTACTTTTTGCAAAGGAGGACTGTAAATGATGAAAAATACATTAAAAACATTTACAATCCCTTTTCAATAGAGGTTGAATAATGTAAAGGAAGAAGGCTTCAACAATGATATACTGATCATAAGTAGCAAAACTACTGAATAGAGCTGAAAACAATGAACAAAAAACCAAAATCCAAAAAGGGCAATAGTCTGATTCAATCATCGCACCTGTCCTTAAGGGAAACAGGGATGCATCTTACCTGCAGCACACGAGAGGTGCGATGCATCCAGACTGTCAATGAGAGACAGTGCAATGGTCCAGGGATGAGACTAAGCTTGGTTTTCACTCACAATTTGCAGCTAAGTTCAGGGATTTAGGCCGAGCTTAAGATGGATAGTAAACACAAAGTATAGAGGTATGATCTAATGAGGTTATTGAGCTACCACCAGGGCACTTAGGATATTTCAAAGTCATAAACCAACTCAGAGATTGACTAAAGCAGCGTTGATCTACTTTGCAATTGCATAGCAAAAGCAATTCAAAGGCTATATGGCTGAACTTCAGGCTCTATCTATAGTTTATAAAACAAACAACAGTAATAAACAAAAAAACTATTCGTTCCCCAGTGGAGTCGCCATTTTGTTTCCAGGAAAACTAGTGTCTATTTAGATCTTCTAGTGCCACTATGATGAGTAGCTATCTCAGAAACAAATAATTCAAAGTAACTTGTGTTTTCCTTTATGGGAAATAGATGAGAGAGAAGCATAGAGCACCAACCTTAGTCTTTAGCTTGGCTTATTGCTTTTTTCCTCTCTCCTTTGATAGAGCTTCGCCAATCCTTTCTCACATGTCCTACTTAAAAGAACACCTGTAGAGGGAAAGCAGCAACATACCATCAAAGCATAGAGATCTGTGATACCATAAAGTTGTAGAATCAGATGTACATTAACCGTACAAATGCATACACAAATACAAGATTCAGAAATAAGCAAGTAGATGGAGGAAAATTCAAATAACTTTATTGATAAAAGTAGAAGAGAGGATTACAACCCAACTGTCTCATCCAGCGCCATCCTCCCAGCATGAAAGCCCTCTTCACCTCATGGAAAGCTAGATCACCCAACAATACAATGCTTCACAGAGAAACCAACAACACTTCCTTACAAAATATAAAATTTCAACCCCCCGGATCTCTAGGATGAGTGATCCATATATAGATATTTGTAGGGGGGTGAGTCAGTGTCTAGGTTTTTGATTAGTGTCATTTCACTAATAGTTCTTGGTTCCACTTGGAGATTTCATGATCTCTTACTCATCCCTGGGTGAATTTAGAGAGGCAAATGCCATATGAGCAGTTTCTAGAAGATTCTCTGAGTTTCCACCTAGCAAATTTCCTCTCCCATTTGTCTGCTCTCACTCATCGCACCCTACAGAAGGGCTTTTTAGTATGCATTTCTCCCCTTTTGTGTAACAGGTGAGATGCATTGCACCCTCAGCATGGAGTAATCTGTATGGTCTAGTTTTGACCAGTTCTGAGTAGTTTTTTAAGGAGAACTTCTAGGAAATGATGTAATCAGTTGACCTTGATCCTTTAGAGTTTGAAACAACACTTTTAGGGGTTTTAGAGCCCTTGGTTTATCAACATATGTGATTGGGGTTGTAGTGCCCAAATGTGTCTATAACACACTCTGTGCCACCCTGACAGCCGCCTGCCCTCCCGAGCTGGTTATTGGGTGATAACAGGAATCGCCCAATAGCAACCTCAGGCAGGTGGGCGGGCCACCAGGGTGGCGCGGGTTGGGGTTGCTGGAGCCACCCTTGGGGGGCAAGCGGGCTGCCAAGGTGGCACGAGGTGGTTGTGGGGCAACCCCACCCCCTGCGGGGGTGGCTGGATAATTCTTGGAATCACGTAGCCACCCTCGAGGGGCGGGCGGGCCGCCGGGGTGGCATGTAGTGGGGCTGTGGCATCCACCCTACACCACCCCGGTGGTGCGCCCACCCCCGGGGGGTGTCGGGTTGTCGTGGTGGCGTGGGGTGGTGCTACGACGCACACCCCATCCCACCCCGACAGCCCGCCCGACCCCCGAGGGTGGCTGGTTGATTCTTAGAATCACCTAGCCACCCCTAGGGGGCGGGCAGGCTGCTGGGGTGTTGCAGGATGGTGTTGCGGTGCCCACCTCATGCCACCCCAGCAACCTGCCTGCCCCCTGGGGGTGGCTGGTTGATTCTCAGAATCACCAGCCACCCCACTGGGGGCAGTGGGCACGAGGGGGTGGGGTGGCGCCCACACCCGACGCCACGCTAGTGGCCCGGCACGCCCCCGTGGGGGGGGATTGAATTCTCGGATCAACCAACCACCATTGGAGGGCGAGGGCAGGCCACCGGGGTGGCGCAGGGTGGTGATGCGGCACCCGCCCTACACCACCCTGGTTGCCAGCCCACCCCCTAGGGGTGGCTGGTTGATTCTCATAATCGCCCAGCCACCCTTGGGGGTGGGCAGGCCGCCGGCGTGGCGCGGGGTGGTGCTGTGGCGCCCACCCCTC
>APFE030022158.1:143396-159861 GCA_000404065.3 Pinus taeda
CCCACGCCACCCAAGAAGCCCGCCTATCCCTCGGGGGTGTCTGGTTGATTCTCGAAATCAACCAGCCACCCCCATGGGGGCGGGTCGGCTATTGGGGTGGTGTGGGGTGGTGCTGCGTGCCCACCCCGCACCCACCCCCAGGGGTGGCTGGATGATTCTCGGAATCACCCAACCATCCTTGGGGGGTGGGCGGGCAGCTGGGGTGGAGCGGGGTGGGCATTGCGATGCCCACCCCGCACCAAACTAGTGGCCCACCAACCCCCTAGGGGTGGCTGGTTGATTCTCGGAATCGCCTAGCCACCCTCGGGGGGTGGGCAGTCCGCCTAGGTGGCATGGGGTGCGGTGCCCACCCCGCACCACCCCAGCGATCCGCCCACCCTCGAGGGTGGATAACTGATTTTCAAAATCAACCAGCCACCCCTTGGGGGTGGGCGGGCCACCGAGGTGGCGCATGGTGGTGCTGCGGTGCCCACCTTGCACCACCCCAGAGGCCTGCCCGCCCCCAAGGGTGGGTGGGCCACCGGGGTGGCGCGGGGTGGGTGCTCTAGCGACCCGCTTGCCCTTGGGGGTGGCTAGTTGATTCTCGAAATCCCCAGCCACCCCTGGTGGGCGGGCGGGCTGTTGGAGTGGTGCAGGGTGGTGCTACAACGTCCACCCCATGCCACCACGATGGCCTGCCCGCCCCCCGGGGGTGGCTGGTTTATTCTCGAAATTAATCAGCCACACCCGGGGGGCGGACGAGCAGCCAAGGTAGCGCGCGGTGGTGCTTCGATGCCCACCTCGCGCCACCCCAGTGGCCCGCCCACCCCAGGGTTGGCTGGTAGATTCCGGGGTGGCCCACCCACCCCCTAGGGGTGGCTAGTTGATTATCGGAATCGACTAGCCACCCCTTGGGGTGGGCAGGTCACCGGGGTGGTGTGGGGTGGCGCTGCGAGTGCCACCCCCCGCCACCTCGGTGACCCACAGGCCCCTCAGGGGTAGTTGGGCGATTATGAGAATCAACCAGCCAACACCAGGGGGTCGGCAGGCCACCGGGGTGGCTCAGAGTGGGCACTGCAGCACCACCCTGCGTCACCCCGGCGGCCCACCCAGCCCCCAAGGGTGGCTGGTTGATTCTCAGAATCATCTAGCCACCCCTAGAGGGTGAGCAAGCTGCTGAGGTGGCATGGAGTGGTGTTGCGGCACCCGCCCCACGCCACTTCGGCGGCCCACCCGCCCCTCAGGGGTGGCTGGTTGGTTGGTTGATTCTTGGAATCAACCAAACACCCTCGAGCATCGAGCATGCCACCAAGGTGGCAAGGGATGGTGCTGCGATGCCCACCTTGGTGACCCGCCCACCCCCCATGGGTGGCTGGTCGATTCTTGAAATCGACCCGCCACCCCCGGGGGCGGGCGGGTTGTCGGTGTTGGGTAGGGTGGTGCTGCAGCACCCACCCCACACCACCCCAACGGCCTGTCCGCCCCCTTAGGGTGGCTGGTTGATTCTCATAATTGTGCAGCCACCCCCAAGGTGCGGGTGAGCCGCCGGGTTGGCGCGGGATGGTGTTGCAGCGTCAACCTCGCGCCACCCCAGCGGCCTGCGCCCAGCCCGCACCACCCTGATTCCGAAGTCAACCAGCCACCTCTAGGGGGCATGCAGGCCGCCGGGGTGGCATGGGATAGGCACTACAACACCACCCTGTGCCACCCCGGCGGCCTACTTGCCCCCCGGGGGTGGCTAGGCGATTTCGAAAATCAACCAGCCACCTCGACGGCCCACCTGCCCCTTGGGGCTGGCAGGTGTGCTACCGAGGTGGCCCGGGGTGGTGTTGCAGTGCCCACTCTGTGCCACCCTAGTTTCCCACCCGCCCCCTGGGTGTGGCTGGTTGATTCTTAGAATCAACTAGCCACCCCTGGGGGGTACGCAGGCCGTTGAGGTGGTGCTTCGGCGCCCACCCTACACCACCCCGGCGACCTGTCTGCCCCTTGGGGGTGGCTGGTTGATTCTCAGAATCGCCCAGCCACCCTCGGGTGGTGGGCGGGCCACTAAGGTGGCACAAGGTGGGCACTACAGCACCCACCCCTCTCCACCCCAGTGGCCCTTCTGCCCCCGAGGGTGGCTAGTCGATTCTCGGAATCAACAGTCACCCCTTGGGGGCGGGCGGGCCCCCGGGGTGGTGTGGGGTGGTGCTGCGGCGCCCACCCTACTCCACCCCTGAGGCCCGTCCACTTCTTAGGGGTGGGGGGAGGTGCCACCTGCCCCGTGCCACCTTGGTAACCTGTGGCACCCTCCCCGCTCCACCCTAGTGGCCCACTCGCCCCCCCCGGGGTGGCTAGTTGATTCTCGAAATCAACAGTCACCCGCTAGGTGTGGGCGGGCTGCCGCTGTGGTGTTGGGTGGTGCTGCGATGCCCACCCTACGCCACCCCGAAGGCCTGCCCACCGCTTGGGGGTGGGGAGAGGTTCCACCCGCCCCGCGCCACCCCGGTGGCCCACCTGCCCCCTGGGGGTGGCTGGTTGATTCTCGGAATTGTCCAGCACCCTCAGGGGGTGTACGGGGCCATCGAGGTGGCGGTGTGGCGCTGCGGCCCGCTGCCCCTCGGCTGCCCCCTAGCACCCACCCCGCCACCCTGGTGCGGGCTGGGCGCTGCAGCTCGGAATCGCCCCGGCCACTCTCGGGGCCTGGGCGGGCCGGAATCGCCCAACCACCCCCTGGGTGGGTGCTGTAGCCCACCCCCCACCACCCCAGCAACCTACCCGCCCCTCAAGGTGGCTCTTGGGTTATTCTGAGTCATAGCCAAATATTGACTTATGATGTTGTTGTGAGAAAACTAACATATGAAGAGAAAAAAGCAAAAGGAGAGATAGTTAACATTTATCAAAAACCACAATTATTGATTAACTATCTTATAGACATATGTTCAAATGAAGGAGATTGGGTTCTGGATTTATTTTCTGGCTTAGGTGAATTTTATTATATGGAATTGAATTTCAATATGTTATTTTTTAATTAATATGTCATTGTACTAATTTACTTCATATTTTTTTTTGTGCTTGATAATTAGGTACAACACTAGCATGTTGCCTTCAAAAAGGAAGAAATTGCATTGCAATTGAAAAGATCCAATACAGTGCAATTTCATTCAACAAAGAATTAATTCTCTTCAATTTTTTCCAGATGCAATGCAAGAAATTGGGTTGAATAAAGGGGACTTTAGTGAATCACATGTGGCAAAAAAGGCAAAGGAACCCCAACCACTATTACATGGAATGTTTGGAAAAACATACATTGGGAGATTCGTAGACATCAAAGATCCATTAGAAGATGAAAATGAGCAAAAGGAAGCAGAAAATATTGTAGAAGAAGACAATGATGAAACTCTAGAGGACAAAGAGTTTGGATTACATGACATTGTTGATTAAGTTTAAGTTATGCTTGGAAATCAAGCTCATCTTTTGTAACTATTAATTAATTATTCTTGTAATGTTTTGACTTTGACATTTTATGAGAAGAATAAGCACTCAATTAAGGTTGTTATGCGTTCAATATTTGTATTATGTGATTTTGGCATTAATTTTTATGCTAATTATTATTTTTTGAAAAAATGATTATTAATTTTTTTTGAGATGAAATTTATAAAAAAAACTATTGTTTAACCATTTTTAGTTAAAATTTTCCTATAAAAATTGTGATTTTGACATGTCATCTCTAGCAAAAAATTACAAAGAATTATCAAAACGTGTAGTTTTTTAGCTATATTTCTGTTAAAAATGGTTATTTTTATGTCAATTGTTAAAAAATATTGTTTTTAGAAAAAATTATTTCATGTGGATTGAAAAATTAATTAATGCTGTATAAATATGTAGAATATCGAAAATTCAAAATATCGACCTTTTTCTTTAAATATGCAAAACAATGAAAACCTCATTACAAAAAAATTAAAATTAAAATAAAAACAAGAAAATATGAAGAAAAAGACCACCTCAAAAATTATTAAATTTACAAAATAATTATTTACATTTCATACATTAGAAAATAAATAAATAAATAAATAAAAGCCTTTTTAAACAAGGGCCTGGTGTAGAATTACCACTTTTTTAAATCAGCATAAAAAAACACTACCATTCTAAAATGCAATGTACATAAAAAAAATTATAGTTCCAAAAAATATGCTCTAAAAAAAACATGTGTGTTTTGCATCACCCCTTTTCCAAATCGGGTCACTTTTTTGCTATCTCTACAAAACGGGTAACAGTATGAGTTCCCGTTTCAAAGTTTACACTGTTGAAGGCAATTAAAGATGGTAAAGCTCAAGTTTATGAACGTACAAGCTCCACAGCTTCGCAAGATGATTCTAAGAAGGAAGTTGATCAAAGTGAAAATCCAAAGAAGAATGTTGCAACTCCGAAGAACAAGACCGAAGCAATCAAGAACAAAGTACCATAAGAAACTACAACACCACCTCCAAAGAAGAATGAAAAATCTTCCAGGTATGTTCGTTTATTTAAAGGTTATTTCTTTTTATGTGCTAACTATGGACATATGGCTAGGGATTGAGAAGTTTTTGACAAGCACAATCATTATCTGCAAAACCTTAGAAGCAAGTTTGCAGGATCACAAGACAGGTTCCACAATGATTTTGTCAGAAGAGAATACATGTTAGATGGGCCAAATATTGAATATTTCAAATGCCATAACTATCGCCATAGTGCTCATGGTTGTAGATATCAGATGGAATTGCTTATGGGAAACATTGAATGCTTCAAGTGTCATAACTATGGCACATGGCTCGAGATTGCAGGAATAAGAAGGTCTAGAAAAGGAAACATGTACAGGAAGACAAAGCAGATAACAAGGTTTCAGTAGTCATGCTTTCAGGATTTGTAAAAGCAAAATGTCACGAGGAATTATCAGTTGCTTCAGATAATGACTCAAATCAAGATGGCACGTTAGGTGACTCAATATTTTGAATAATCTTCCTTTTTGACTCCTTAATGTTCGTACAAGAGGAGTCTATGCAGCAATATATGCAACAAGTCTACGATTGACATGAAGGTAGTTTGAACAAGATGGTAGATTCATTAAAGGTTTAGGGGGAGAAAAATAGTTGAAGGATTATAGGTTATCAGGAAAAATACAAGATTAGTATGCAAAGGATATGCACAAGTGTAAGGAATTTATTTCGACAAAACATTTGCACCAGTTGCTAGAATGGAATCCATCCAAATGTTTCTTGCCTATACATGTTCAAGAAAAATAGAAGTCTACCAAATGGATGTTAAGTCAGCATTTCTGAATGGTGAATTAGAAGAATACGTTTTCATCGAACAACCTGAAGGTTTTCTACTATCAGAAAAAGAAGACTGTTTGAAGGTTAAAGAAGGCTCTATATGGTCTCAAGCAGGCTCCTAGAGCATGGTATCCTCATCTTGATGAATATCTACATCAACAAGGGTTCAAGAAAGGTACTACTGATAGAAATCTTTACGTAAAAATATATAAATATAATTTAACAATCGTTGAGGTATATGTGGATGATATAATCTTTGGTAGCAATGATGATCGAATAAGTAAGAACTTTGTTACAAAGATGCAAAATGAGTTCGGGATGTCTTTACTTGGTGAGTTGACATACTTCTTAAGGCTTCAAATATCTCAGCAAGAGAAAGGAATATTTATATGTCAAGCCAAGTACATCAAGGAAATGCTTAAGAAGTTCAAAATGGAAGATTGCAAACCTGTCCTTACTCCAATGGTAACAGGTTACAAATTGAGCATAGACAACGCATCTATGGATGTGGATCAGAGGTTGTCCAGATTTATGATTGCTAGTCTTCTATATGTAACAGCCTCCTGGCGAGATGGTATGCAAGCAGTGGGACAAGTAGCAAGATTCCAAGCAGCACCAAAATAATATCATATTATTGTCATCAAAATAATTCTTTGATATCTAAAGGGCACAACAGAATATGTCTTATGGTATCCCAAGGGCAACAATCTCATTATTCAAGCCTTTACAAATGCAGATTGGGTAGGAAGTATTGATGATCGCAAGAGTACTAGTGGAGCAACATTGTATCTAGGTGGTGGTCTTGTATCATGGTTGAGCAAAAAGAAAACCTCAATCTCGTTATCCATGACAAAATTAGAATATATCACGACAACAACTTGTTTTACTCAAGTTATCTGGATGAACAAAAAATTTCAAGATCTTGAGGTCAAGTTTGATGAGCCTATTCCCATATTTTGCAATAACATCAGCGCCATCAGTATCTTCAAGAATACTGTGATGCATTCCAAAACAAAGCACATTCCAATTAAATATCATTTCATTAGAGAGCAAGTTTCCAAAAACAACTTCAAGCTTGAATATGTTGGTACAAAAGAAAAAATAATTGATATCTTCACTAAACCTTTACCTCATGAAGCATTTGAATATCTTCGCCAGAAGCTTGGGATTCTCCATAGATCTCATTAGATTTTCCTTATTCAAAAAATAAACGGGCGGTAGAAGTGTGTACAAGTCCGCAAGATGGTTGTGTGTCAAGGGGAGTTACCTTTTTCCATTGATGTCAAAGGGGGAGAGAAGGCAGTAGGAAGAGGTGCCCTAATCACAGGGGGAGTACTTGTGTTGCAATCAATGCCAAAGGGGGAGATTTTTGATCTAAAGATTATTTGAGGTTGTCATTAATGTCAACCCAAGCAGCACCAGGGGCTACCTTGATATTGCAAGGGAATTTTGACTTGACAACTTACTCTATTTTGAGTCAAGGATCATCTAGATGCATTCTACTTGTCGAGATGTTTCCATTGATATATGGCACGCCAAGTAATTCTTCATGGTTTGAGAGATATTTGTGTTTGAAGTTAGTAACCCCTGTTAGTGGCCTAAAACCCTATGGGGTTGTGGCATGGCACTCATAATTGCTTTTTTTCATTGAATAGTCAATAATTAATAATTTTTTAAGCTCCTAAAATACCTCCAACATTCTCTATAGAAGCCCCTCTCAACTCTATAAAAAGAAATCTCATATATCCTCCAAAAGTAGTGATTGTGGAATTTTCGATATAACTTCATTTCTGCAAAGTCTTAGATTCTGAAATGAAAACCCATTTGATTCACAATCATGATCAACATTGTGACCAAATTTTAGATCTTGGTTCCTATACTTTTGGAGATATGAACTATGGAAGTTATAGTTTTTGCAAGATCCCGAATTTCATCTCAAAGAAGTGACCTTGGGAAACTCGTCATAACTATCTCTCTGAGAAGAGGATTGGAATTATGTAAAAATTGGCAGATAGTGCACAGAATTTTGTTTTCTTTGTATCCATTTCAGAGCTGAAGGAGGAAACAATGACACGTGGCATGCCGTACAAGTTTTCTTTACTGAACTAGTCCATAATTAGGTCAATGTGCGAGATTAGGCATAACGTTGCCTTGAAGAGTCCAAATCAGGTCAGACCTATGGAATTGGAAAGAAGACTCAAAGGGCTTCTAGAGGACAGAAGATCTGAAATCATAGAGATACATCAGATTAAATATTGTGCTCCTAGAAGGCAATAAAAACTAGATCAAGTGTTGTCAAGGGGTGCAAAGGACTAGACTTTCTAGGGAAACAAAGAGCAGGGGGCAACAAAATGATGCAGTAGAGGTAAGCTACAGGTAAGTATATTCTGTATATGAATGTTCATCTCTTAATTGCATTAGTTTCTTTGTATTCTAATTTTTTGTTTTTGTTTAGCACTAACATATGCTCTGCAGGATGAGGTAAGTTTTGCTATTATCATGTCATGGGTACTTCCTTGAAGACTTTTTGTAGGTATTATATATTCATCAAGAGAAGAATCAATGCATAATCTAATGTTTTGAAGAATGAGAAATGGTAGCATGACAAGAGCATACAGACATTGTAAAAGTATCATTGTACAAATTCATTGTAAAACATTTTTGTAAAAGTTGTACAAGTGTCTATTTGCCAAGAGTTGAATAGGCAATGTTAGGAGGTATAGGATCATCATTAGGTGGTTGCGTCATAGTTGGGGTTATTGCCTAGTGTGTCTTCTTCTTCTACATCATTTTATATCATTGTAAAGTGGACCATTTTCCCTGGTACGGGAGTCCATTCTTCTTTTATTCTTTTATAGGGTGGTAGGGTGGTGCTAAGCTGGTGCATGAAGTCACCAATAGGTTCAAGCCTATGAAAACCTTAGGGTGGTAGGGTGGTGCTAGAGTGTGTTGTAGCTCATTGGGTGTTGGGGCATCCATTCAATTGACTACCGAAGAATCTCAGGCGTTGGAGCGTCCATCCAGTGGGAGCTGGAGAAGAATGCCTTTTTAGAATTCTAGGAAGTTGTTGCTTTCATTTCAGTTGGGGCTGAAGATTAAAGAATTTATTAGAAAAGATTTCAGTGGTTTTTGACCTGAAGGGGGTTTTCCACCTAAAGTATTTGTGTCTATTGTGTTCTTTTATTTACTATATTACTATAAAATGTTATTAATAATTGAGATTAACTAATGCTCTGAAAGATTTTAGTGCTTATTCTAAGGAATACTGATTCACTCTCCCCCCCCCCAAATATTTTCCAACAAGATCTGCAAGTTCTGGCTGTAATTCACAACAAAATCATTGTATATGTTGAACTCCACAAAGCGTTTTGCCCAAGTATTCATGAAATAATCTAGTTTAAATAAGAAATATACCCTTGACAGACTGGTTCAATGGGGAGATGTATCGATTGATGTCTCAAAGGTGGTTTAGAATGAATGGATGAATAACACATATAGTAAGTTAGATTTGTGAGTATGATCTGGTAATAAATCTTCTTCATCAATTTGGTGACTCTTTAACGAGTGGTTTTATTACTCTTAACTACTCCTAAGGTCTCCTCAAATTTTTTTAATTTTTATGTTGCATTAAATTTAAAAATATTTTAATTAAGAAATTGAATTTTATTCCTTTTTTTTTTTATGATGTATAAAAAATTAAAATCTTTAAAAAGAAATGAGATTTTATTCTGACTCTAAAACAATCTAGAAAATTTATTGATTTAGGATGATTTTTTTTTTTTATCAAATGGAGACAAGCATATTGCAAACCCTTGATTTATTCATTCCTGAAAACATTTAGAGACATCTTACTTTCTGATCCTCGAGATCATGCAAAGATGCAGGAAGAGAGCATACTTATTTGAAACTGAAAATATCATCCTACCTACTCTATGTTAATTGGAAATTACAAACTATTACATGTAACTAAATTTCCAGTGTAACCATTCATGCAATAGTAATAAAAATGTATTCATTTCCTATTTTGCAATTTTAAAATGAAAATATACAAGGATGATCGAATCTAGTTTTTGTGACTGTGATTTAATGAACCATACATCACTTTCCTGAAATTGATCTAACCTGGTATTTGCTTGAAACCATCGAAACCATATTTTGATAAGACTTTCATAGGTGTGATTTCCACTCTGATTCAGAACATGTTGCAACTTCTCTTTTTCCTCCTTAATATTTTGTTTGAATAATTGTTCCTCATCATATATATAGGATTCTTCGAATGTTGATTCATTGATTTCTTCTGGAGGAGTAGTTAAGCTTTTGGTTGTTGTCAAGATCTCTTCTTCGCAAGAAGAGGAGATCTCGACTCTTGCCAAGATCTGAGTGAGTTGTTACAAAATTATACTCATCGTTCTTATAGATATACATATGGATTAGTTGGAAAAGGGTTCTTATAGTACCCAAAACCTAAAATTTGAAAAACTTAAAGGTTGTTGCAATTGGATTTTTATTGTGTTTTTATTTTTTTATTTTTTAGTGAATGGGGTTTTTTTGGTTTGTGGATGTTTTGTTTTATTTCTATGTTTTCTATATGAAAATGAAAAATAAACTTGAATGAAAATGCCTAAATGCAGTTAACCCTAAATGAAACTGACCCTAAATAAAAAATGCTTCCTAAATAATCCTCCTAACTAGCCTACATCTAAAATTGCTTCCCTGGTAGTGGCACTAAAAATGTAGGGTGGTTTAATGGTATGTTAAATCCCTTGTTATTTTAATATGTCAACCTGGGGGTTTTGTAAACTTAGAAGAAAACCAAAATATATGGGACCTAAGATGAAACTATTGTATAAGGTTTGTTTAGGATGGAAAGAAAGAAAGGAAGTGCATATTACAAATAACTTCTAAGTTTAAAGAAAATAAAAAGTTTTTGATTAGAGATGCAACAAGCAAGAGAGGAGGCTCCTAACTCAGGAGGTCTTGGTTGTCCTTCCTTAGTGTATTGTCCCCAAGAAGAGAAACTAAAGAGCAACAATTTGTGATGTCTAGATAGCAAGAGAAGAGGCTCCTAACTTAGGAGGTCCTGGTTGTCCTTCCTCACAGTTCTACTCCAACAACATTACCATTACATCAAATCATAAATTGGAATTCAAGAAACAATTAAATCTTCACATAAATTTAATATAAGAAATCATATAAGAAAGTAAATCTTGTTTCAGTTCAATCTAGCGCATGGAGAAGAGTCTCTTTTTTTAGAGTCCTGGTTGTCCTTCTCACATAAAAACTATATACTAAAATGAAATCAATCTTCACATAACAAAACACACTTGAGGAAAGTAAATCACACCTGCATGAAAGGAAATAGCAGAAATTAAACTATGTTACAGATGTATGCGAATTGTGGTTGATGGGGATCCATCCATTCTTTAATGAACACACATCAACAACTATCAGTGCTTAAGAATCAAGCAACATTCATAACTCGTAATTGCAAGAAAATAATATTATTCATGTTGAATGAACAATCATAAATTTGATGCTAGTGAATAACTGACAACTGGTGGCTTCCTTTGAAGGATGCTCCTCTTATTTTTACATAATTAGGGATATATACTCAATAAATGTAGATCCATTAAATATCTACTAGATCCATACTTGTCTCAACTCATCCGTAAATACTAGCGACAAATCCTATGACACATCAAGATGTCCAGGATCTTTCTCCTTGGAATATGGTCCACCTCTTGAGTTGAAATTCGAATTTG
Organism: Pinus taeda; assembly: GCA_000404065.3. Taxonomy (NCBI): domain Eukaryota; kingdom Viridiplantae; phylum Streptophyta; class Pinopsida; order Pinales; family Pinaceae; genus Pinus; species Pinus taeda. The sequence continues at coordinate 154,429 of APFE030022158.1, forward strand.
ATTTTGGGAGGCCAAGTAAGACCCTTCTAGAACCTCCAAATAAGCCTACACATGTCACAAAACTCATAACACATATATAGATATATGAAACCATGTTAATTTCCTAGTTTTTAATCATAAATTCACTTTATATACATAAGATAAATAACTTTGGAAAACAAGGATCCTAACCCATATAATTATGAAGATGGTTACTTGATGTAGGGTTTTAGGCTAGATAGTTATGAAATGAGGGCTAAATGGTTATGAAATGATGGAAATATGGACGAAGATGGAATACAGTTTTGAGACTCAACACCTTCCTTTTTAATTTGATCCCAAAATCTACAACTCTTTAGTGATACTTAATTTTCACAAACTTGTCTTTGACAGTAATCGAAATACACTGTGTTCTTTCAACAAGTTCAAAATTATCGATCTTTTTGTTTATCTTGGAAAACTTCATAATTTTAAATGTTTCAATAAAACTTAAAATAATAAATTTAGCCATTCCATAAGAAATATGAAACCTTCCATTTCAAAATCCAAAATGAACTTAACGGTTGATGATTTATAGATAAATTTTATTTTAAAACCTACATATGATCACAATGGAATCTCTAATATGAACCTTTCATGGATAATTTTGACTTGATTCTCACCCATTCAACATTCAATAACCATTCCACACAATATTCCATCTAGAAGTTAACAATTTCTCATCAATTTAAACCATCTTTCTTGAATTTTGACACAATCTCAACTATGCAACAAAAATTTCAAATGAATCAACACTAAACATTTCCCATACAAGTCTATTGTTGAAACCATTGCTTTGATACCGTAATGTCATATACCCAACTCTAACTCAAGCCACATTACTGTAAATTTCCATCTTTTATACCAACTGAATGTACCCAAATTGCAGGGTACATCAAGAACTCATGTTCTTGGACAAACCTGATAATCTTGATATGGTCTACATGATTCAAGAAAGATGTAGTTGAAAATAAAACTATGAAAGCCATAAAGAAAACATATACACATTAATAACGAATTGGATGCAATATTGGTGAACCTGATGCAATAAGATTGGATAACAAACCAAATGAAGTTTTCCCATCATTCCCATTATTCTTAGACAAAATATTAATGTCAAAACCTAGGTATCACATCTTTGGTATCATAGCCTTCTACTTTAGCATCCAATTTGAACACCCTCTTTGTTTTAATATTCATTCTCTTAACCTTACATGAGTGGCATTCAAGTAAATTAGCAACAACGAGACTATACTCCTCGTCTTCATTTCCAAACAACTATTTAACAAAACATTTCAACTTCCTCATAAAATTTCTATCTTATATAATGTGGAAAACAACCAAAAAATTTCCTAAATAATCTCAATCAAGCTACCTTCATCTTTTGCAAGCATGTTTTTAGTGCAACAATGTCCTATCTATATAACTTTTAGGACACAACTTGTGAGTCTTTACACCACTTCTAGAGTTGAGAGTGCAAATCCAATCTAATTTTTTGATGGCATCTCATAATAAGTATTTTTGTTTCACTACATTAATATTAGATGCTCCAGGGTCAATGTTCTAAATAATAACTAGTGTTGGATTATTGGTATCTACCTCAATTCAAATTCTTCACTAGATTACCATAGTGATTGTGGATCCTATGCCTCCATTGACCAACCTAGATTAAAAGATAATTTTGTTTGTCATATGGTGCCTTGCATGACCTTCCCATTTCTTAATTAAATTGAGGATATCCTTAGTAGCATGTTTTTTGGCTCAACAATGGCTACACATTGGTTTCCAAGGAAGTGGGTGATCTTGATATATTTGACCCACTTCATTGTAATTATCACATAAAATTAGCCTAGGCCTTCCCAAAATTTAACTACATGATATCCTCCTCCTTTAACTTGACATATTCTTCCTTATGTTCATGAATTCTCTATTAACTAAAATGAGGATTTATTCATATTTTGTACCAAATCCTATAGAGTTTGTAAATTTGTTTTGCTATTTGTGTTGAAACCACAAAACCACAATGAAATTTTACAAGATCTAAGGCATACTTTTGTAAGATAATATGATGTTATAGAGGTGGTCATATGCTATGAATATCTCACAATATTTTCCATATATATACTCTAAAAAGTTATAGTTGAAGTTCATTGCACAACTCCACTTAAATTTTTACTTAGGAATAAGAGTAAAAGACCTTATGTAACTCTTGCTTGAAGTAGGTGGAATTTGTTTGCATGATGACCTTCCAATTTACAAACTAGAAAACTAGAAACATTCTCTGCTGTCTTGGCTTTAGTGAATTCTTGAATCATTTGGTGAGTATTCTATCTATGTCTAAAAATTTTCTAACTCTAAAGATGCACAAGGATTTGTGATATAATAATCCTTAAGTTATCTTGCAATATATTATCTCCTCGAAGCATGCTCTAATCATTAATTTAGATCTGTGATCCTTTATTTCATTAAAGGAATATTGGTCAAAGGGAGTAATCCTCCAATGAACCACACTTTATGTTATGTACCTTGGATCTAATAAGTCAAATGACTAAAAAACTATGAAATCTGCATATTCCCATACCAACTCTCCCACTATCTACTCAATATTTTTGGATTATGAAATACTCTAGTGATCTAATGTAGGTTGTTGAAATTTAGAAATAAAATGTTGCCCCCACCTCACCTAAGGTTAGAAACCCCACCTTATAGATTATGTACAACTTCATATACCACTGCAATGCCTTGGCTCAAATATATTCTAAAACGCTACCACCTTTTCTTTTGGGTAATTAATTTTTACCTTCCTAGATAGCTTCATAGAGAAACCAATGTTTCCCTAAATCCCCCTCCCCTTTACGTAAAAACTTAGATAATATTAACATAAATCCAAAATTTTTCCCTACCATATTATTAAAAGGATTTCCAATTAGCATGAATCCTCTAGGACTCACTATGTTATTATATTTTGATGCTACTACCCCCCGCAATTGATTCTTGATTTATTTCCACTATTACCCCTTTGACATATACTTCTGTAGGAATTTACAGGGTAAGTTCCTCAGACAGAACACCAAAGGACACCGCTCACAAACAGATCACAGATCAATACACCAGTATTTTTGACGTGGTTAAAACCCTCAAAGAGGGAAACAGTCCACGGCCTGAGCTAACTCGGCCACTTCAGACAATTTATTACTAAAAGAATGAAAATTTACATAAGCTTCTCTCGTGAATGGTTAACCTACAAATGACCCTCCATGCGCTTTAAATAGAATTCATGGACCAATCAGGTGTTAAGCCACAGATCAAGTGTCGGTAATACTGAGGAGAGAATGAACCGCCGCATCACTACATATCATGACCGTCGGATGTATGTTACAAATGTACATAGTAAAGAAAGACACTTTACCTAACTCTATACTAGACCAAGTTATACTTTACCATTCCTATGTGTCAGAATATCTTAACATCCCCGCTTAAGAACAACTTGGGATAGGATTGAAGGATTTACAAATATGACACAATAGGAGAAGGAAGGAGGCACTAGAGGCTATCCCCCCTTAGTGACAACTTCTTGAACTCCAACCATAAATTGAAGTTTAGTAAACTTCGCCTCTCTGAGAGCCTTTGTAAAGATGTTTGCAACTTGATCATCTGTTGAACAATATTTCACTTCAAGAACATGGTCATGAATGAGCTTTCCGATGAAGTGCATGTGTAGTTCAATGTGTTTGCTACGCTGATGCTAGACTGGGTCTTTGCATATTTGAATGGCACTTTGATTATCACACCAAAGTGTAGTTGGATGCTATTGCTGAAAGCCAAACTCTAATAGGATCTGACGAAGCCACAAGGCTTCCTTACTAGCTTCTACGGCACCACGATATTCTGCTTTTGCCAAAGAAAGAGAAATGGCACCTTGTTTCTTGCAAGCCCATGTAATAGTTCCTGAACCAAGAGTGAACACATAACCGGCAGTAGACTTCTGATCACCAGGGTCACTAGCCCAATTAGAATCAGTGAACCAACCAATAGAGGAGATGCTTTGGCACTGTAATGAATGCCAAACTGAACTATACATCGAAGATAACAAAGTATTCTTTTAGCTACTTTCCAATGACTTTCACGTGGGGTTTGCATAAACTGAGCAATAAGACCAACAACAAAGGAAAGATCAGGACGAGTATGGGTTAGGTACAAAAGTTTTCCTACAAGTTGACGGTATAAGGTAGCATCAACTTCAGGGGAAGTACAAGTGACTGAAAGTTTGACTCTAGACTGAAAGGGAGAAGGAGTTGGCTTACAATCTTCCATGTGAAAATGGTGTAGAAGATCATAGGCATACTTGGATTGGGAAAGGGAAATACCTTCCTTGGATTGCAAGACTTGGAGACCGAGAAAATAATGTAAGTGTCCTAAGTTTGTCATTTCAAACTTCTTTTTAAGGCTGGACTTCACATGGTTGATAAGGTTGGGATCACTACTAGTGAGGATAAGATCATCAGCATAAAGAACAAGAATGATAAGAGACTTGCCAAGTTTCTTGGTGTAGACAGTATTTTTAGAATGACACCTAGAAGAGCCAGATTCTAAAAGAAATCTATCCATTTTGGCATACCAAGCCCGAGGAGCTTGCTTGAGACCATAAAGGGATTTCTTAAGCCAACATACAAGACTGGAGTCTGTTTCTATAAACCCAATAGGTTGTTTCATATAGATTTCTTCATGCAAGTCCCCATGCAAGAAGGCGAATTTAACATCCATCTGATGGACTTCCCATTTGAAAGAGGCAACAAGGGAAAGAACAAGGCAGACAAAGTTCATTTTGGCAACAGGGGAGAAGGTTTCAGTATAGTCAATGCCTTCAACTTGTGAAAAGCCCTTAGCAACAAGACGAGCTTTATGTTTATCAACTTTCCCATCTGGTCCATACTTGGTTCTGTAAACCCATTTGCATCTAACAAGTTTTCTTCCCTTTGGTAGAGGAATAAGATCCCATGTATCGTTTGCCAATAATGAGTTTTAAGAAGTATACCCAAGTGCGTTTGGAGAAATCATCAATGAAAGTTAAGAAATACTTGTAGCCAAAGAAGGAAACAATTGAAAGTGGACCACATAAATCACTATGCACAAGTTGTAGAGGGGCTGAGGCATTCCAAGAGGCACGTTTTTCAAAACTGTCCCGATGATGTTTTCCGAGTACACATCCGGAACAAACACCATCTCTACAAGATACCATTGGAAGACCTGTCACCATATTTTCTTTGCATAGATTCTGAAGGGAGCGATAGTTTAAGTGACCAAATCGCTCATGCCAAAGTTTGCTCACTTCATCATTATGAGCAACAAATATCGAGGGAAGAATTGATGACCCAAAGTTGTGAAACTTATACAACCTTGTAGAATCATCAGCAA